>JAKROA010000016.1:0-283236 GCA_023375655.1 Taenia crassiceps
GGACTTCGCATACTGCGCCCTTAACAAACAGATTTGGAAACAACCAGATATATAAGTTCAGTAATCGGCTTGAGTAATTTTATCATGATCGGTGGTGAGGCTGGTCATTATGCGATCGTAAGGTTAGAGAGAAGGAACACTGCTTTGGCATTCAGCGTACGTGAAGACACAGAGATACCTTCAAGTGCGGATCACAATTTCTGGCGGTTGGTTTGGAAACTTTCGTAAAGTAAGTGATTCATGAATGGGCAAGGGACCATAAATTGTCTCTATTATTAAGGTGCGAGGCTAATCAGCCTTCAGGGTGCAGCTTTAGTGCAGTGGAAAGGGTGGCCACATCTGCTCAAAGAGGTGGAATCGCATCTCCTCGTGAAAACTGCGCTCAAATTTCTGGGGCCTTATGCAACGAATCGGATCAGGGTGGAACTGCAGATATGACTCTGCAGCATTATACTTAAGCTTGCCAAGCATTGGCAGCTAGCAAGGAATATGCTGTGGGAGGTTGCCTGATATCAACTGTGCTTTGGGTTGATTGCCCAGAGACTAAACACGATTCCCGTCGTGCTCGAACTGGTGAACTTCAACAAGCGAATTTTGCTCAGATGATGAAAACCGGAAGTTGCTGTGGTGGCAACGTGTTGGTCAGTTATTTTAGAGCAGCAAATATCCTAGCCACCTTAGTTTGCGCCGAAAATTAACACAAAACAATGGTCAAGCATTTTGCAAGCCAGTTAGTCACTCAACGATAGCTGAATTCCATACTGTTCAATAGATTTCATTTTCTCGTCTAATCATGAACACGCCACGTGGCTAACCAATTTTCGCGACTTGAAATATCCCTTAGTTTGATGAACCTCACCACCAGAGAAATGCGGTGGCGCACACAGTTGGCTCCGCATTTTAGGTCTAATGCAGAGCGGCAGTGGAGACGGTCTTATGCAGTACCTTTGTTTTCGACCTCAAATGCGCCCCTAGATTCTGCTTAAGGCTGCCCGCAGTCCTATTTGCGGTGAGTTCGTAGCTCCTGCCCACGAAGAATGTCTGGTGGCCATCATCAGGTTGAGCATAGCTCCTGACGGCATTGATTGACAGCGACATCTTATCGCTGGTAGGACTGGCGAATTGTTCTGAAATGTTTCAGAATCTAGTGCAAGTGGAGGTAAGAGAATGTCTTCATCAAACTTCTACGGGGCCAAGCCTTGTTAACCAATTTGCAGCTACGAGCTTTTTTTAAAATTTATGCACAGAATTTTAGATTGCCAAATCACACAATGGAAAGGCGTAATTGTTAGTGAAAATATAACGCAATGCTGGTGCTCCACTTCGAGAGAAGAGGTGTTGTGCCGTGTTGTGCGGTTTGCTCACTGCCCAGATACTAATAATGACGTCCATTCCTTGGACGTTTAAATGCTCGTTCCGCCTGACGCTCTGAATTAGATTTTTGCGTTCATGCCTTCAATCGCTCAAGAGGAGCTCCTCTGCAGCAACATATCTTCACCATACTCTCCGATAGCCTGCTACCCTTCCTGATCCATTACGTCCCAGCATTGACCGCCGTTTATTTGTTCTGCGTCCTAAATCGTGGAATGGTCATAAGTAGAGCACAATCATTACAACCATTTTCTGGGTTCGCCTACTCTGTCGCAGAATTGTTTGGATTTTAATAATAAAAATGCCATTAGTAGAGGATGCGACTGTGGTCTTTGCGAGCAATCTCATTGGTGTGGTCAGCGCACCATTGACCGTGATCTCTGAATGCTATGTGCCCAACTATTCAGGACGCAACCAACTTGCTAACCCTACTAGTAGAAAATCAGTAGAGGCAGTCTGTTGGTGCAGACTAATGGTCCTAGCTAATTAGCATCATTCACAGTGCGTTTAGAAACACGTTACATTGCCTAATTTTGCATAGTAGTCCTTAGCTGTGAAGCCTTATGCATTGATAACACAAGATACTAATAACATGAGAATAAGACTTTACGCCACTTTAAATGGAACGAGTACACACTCCACGAGTGAGGAGTGAGATCAGCTTACTTGATTAGCTTTTGCGAAGGCTGCGATTGATGCTTGTTCACTAAAACCCAAAGGAAATGTGTCAAGGTGGAGACACGAGCCGGGGTGATGGTAAGAGTGTGGGGGAGTATAGTTGTGCCAAATGAGAGATGCTTCATGGTTGTGCATAAGGTTCTCTCGCAATTTTAAGGCTTGGAGGAAACAATAAGGCAGCAAATCATGGAACTAGATGCTCCAACTGAGAGCTTAGGCGAGGAAGTGGAAGAGGAGAGAAGGATACTCGAAGCATTTACTATGAACCCCAAAGACGGGATTGGGTCCCTTGCAGAGATAGAAGTAAGTGCGTGATTTGCCATTAAATGCGCGCATTTCGACAAGCAATGCGATTGCTTGACCATCACTTGTGCATATTTACACTAGGAGATGCTGAAGAACAATGACACCCGACTAAATTATGTTCTCAATGGGGAGGCCATCGAGAATCCTTTTGTAGGCGATCGAGAGGAGCGGATACGATGCATCACAGAAATGATCTGTACGCGCGTGCGGTACAAAGCTATGCAACCTTGGTAGCCATTAAGCTCATATCACATGGAGAGATTAATGCGTTGCGCAAAATTTGTCATTTCGTGCACTGTCGCCTACCTTAAAGAAGGCTTTGCATTTTCATGCAAGTGGTTTACTTCCTTATTTAATTTCCTTGCGGAAGGTGAACAGAAGACTGACGGCGGGTACAAATGCACTGTGTGCGACGAAGAGAGTGACGACCTGGATTGGATGCGTCTGCATCCTACGGCACAGTAATTACAAGTTCTACCTGTGTGTGCTTTGCCTCACAGGTTTTAGCACTCTCTCGGAAATGGCCGGTCACATAATGACGCATTTAGGTGGGGTGTGATTACAGCCTCTGCTCCTTGCCCTTCGTGCAAACGCCAATGAAGCACACCTGATGCGTTCTTTTCTATAGGTGATGAAACTGTAACCCTGACACCAGGTCCCAAATTTGTAAAGAAATACAGAAGTTCCGACATCCCACAGCCTCCTCAGTCGCGTGTTCCCAAAGAGCCGCAAGAGCCTCCTACTCAAGAAGAGCACGAGGAAGATCACCGCTGCGTCTTCTGCGGATTTGCATCTGACCGCCTGGATGCAGTGCTGTTCCACACAGAACAGGAGCATCCAACTAAGCGGAATGTCATTGGCCTATTGCGCCTTCGTCTACTGCGTGCCGCATTCGATCCCAAAGGCTATCGCCTCAACAACGCAGAGTTGACGAGGGTTAATGCAATTTCTGTCAGCAGGTTTTCGGGATAACCCTATCCTTGCATCACCCCTTGGGTAAGAAAGCGCCAATCTTGACGTCATTTACAGGCTTGAATTGGGAGCCTAATTTAATGTGGTAAGAAGGGCAACCTTGCTATGTAATGAGCCGTTTCCAATTTACTTCAATACCATTGTTACGAAACTTGGCTAGTCAAGCGGTTTTCTACCTGACCATCGCATTGTCGCGCCGTAGTTGATGGATATAAGGCAGAAGTGGTTGGAAATCTGCCATGGTTTGAATCTAGGTAAAGTGAGTTTGCACAACGGGTAAGCGTAGATCGTAATCTTTAGTGCCAATCGGGTGTTAGGGATGTGAATGGCCTAAAAAGGCAAGAAAGAGGCATGGTGGATGGCATAATAAATGGAGTTTCACAGAGGGACTGACAAAGAGTTATCCATCGCGACGCACAGGCATACACGCGTGTGCCCAACTGGGAGGCTGTAGCTGCATGCAATGTCTCCGACGATGAGGAGTTCTGAACACTCCAATTGCTCGCATACGTAGAATTGTACACAGGAAGGTGGGGATTGAAATCATAATTTTCTACCATGAAAGCAAAACAGGCCTCTGGCATCAGTTTCTTTCTAAGAAGGATGCCTTCTTTTCCATCATCATTTTGCGACATTTGACACATTCAACCATAAATGACAGCTGAGTATCGCTGATTGGTAGAAAGGCTAGGTTGATGTGAACTTGGCGCATCTGAGCACTACAAACTCACCAGCTCCTGCCAGCTTTCAGTGAGGCCAAGTTATCTGGTGTCAGTTAGAAAGCGAGATTTGGCTGAGGGACAAGATCAAGAGACAAATGAGGGATGCTGTGCTACTGTTGAAAGGTTAATGCTCCACCACGCTGCCCTCTCCTTTCCAATTATATCAGTTCAAACTGCGAAAAAGTTATTGTCGAGGTACAGTAAAGGCAAAGATGCGGCTTCTTTGAGGTGTGCGGCATGCCTCAAAGCAACCGCTGGAGAATCATCATCATTAGTTTCACTGTGCCAATCAAGAGTTTCAGTGTGCACACCTCGCAAGGTGTAACTGTAGTTTAAGGTGCACTGAAGTATTGAGGATGTCTCTAAGACCTTCATGCGTTGCTCACTGATCATTACATCTTATTCTTGCATCGTACTCTTCCACTCCCCACTCTGGTTATTTCAAATCTGTTTGTTAAGGGCGCAGTATGCGAAGTCCCCCAGTCATCATCACTCAAGGACAGTAAAGTAGCAAGTTGAGATGTGAGGAGCATAGGCAAGCATGCCTCATTCGTCTGCCCCACGCATGTACATGCATCTATACCGGGAGTGCACAAATGAGGAATCTGCCGGAAACGCATTGCTCACAACTGTATCAGTTAATTCGAGAATGGACGCATTTATGGTTGGTAGTCGAGTTATCGTCTTTTCACCTTGGAACTCAGCTGAGAAATGCCATCTGTGAGTTTCTTTTGTTCGCATTGTATACGCCGTGGATCCGTGACGAATGGGCACTTCCCCATGGCCAGAACTAGGACGGCGATTTGGAGAAGCGGACAGAACTCTTTGTCGTGTTTAGCGTTGTTTGTTCCCTTGTTGTAGGGATACTTGGAAATGAGATTCGTAAATAGATTAGGTGAAGTGTTTGGTCTTCGCCTAAACAGACATGCCAAGTGGATAACAGACGTCTGCCGTGTTGGAAGTCAGCCATTCCACAAAATCGTTTTCTACAACGTCCACCAAATGCGATTGTTAAGCAATTGTTACAGGTGCACAACAAGCAAGGGTCACCAGTTGGCTGCTTATTAAGCTCGAGCAGTAATGAATAAAGTTGGAGAATCTGAGTGAAAATGAAAAAGCAAAAGTGAGCGGAGTGTCCCGAGTCCAAGAACAACTACGAAGATGGCAGCAAAGCTGGCAGTTTTGCACACTGACCACAGCTGTGGTCCGCATGCATGCATGCATGCATGCATGCACCTGGATAATCAGAGGTAATGCGGACACAACTCGAAGACCAGCGCTAGTAGTTGTTAGTACTAATGCCAGAAGTAATGCAACAGCAAAGCATTTAGACGAATGTTAAACTACAAAGACAATTGGAAGTATGGGAGAGATCTACTGCTCATCTCCTTTGCATTGTTGGTCAAGGAGGAGGGAGACTTTGCCATTAAAATGAGGTGGACGATCCTATGACCGATGAGGTTCACTCTTGCTAAGTGTTTGGAAATTGGGGAGTAAATGCGAATAAATGAGAGGCATTTGTTCACAGCTAACTTGGTGCATTTCTCACTGATACTTCCTCACCGTGGCTGCTGTCTGAGGCATCACTTGCCTTAGTATTGCTTTGGCATACAACAATGTGAGGCAAGTTACGATCTTTAAACCTTGGACCTTCAAGGCTATGCCGATTGAGGGCATGATTTATGCACTCTCTGATTTCGTAGGAATGAAGCATCAACATTGGGGACCCAAGTTTCAGTCATCGCAGGTGCATCGCATTTACCCAAAACGCGGTCCGCAGAACCTGGAATTCATCCGCAGCAGTAATGCGCAGTGCCAGTTTCCATGTCTTACCAGTCTTGTATGCACACGACTGGGAATTTACTTCTGTAGGTGGTGTGCCAGGTATTGGCCCTGGCTACCAGAAGGCAAGTCTTTGCAGGCAAATCTAACCCCCTCACCGATTCTAGCGTAGAAGCGTCAAGTCGGAAAGAAATGGTGTATGCTGAGTCGGCTAGTTTGCTGCCCTAATATCGCAACCTGTTTGTCAGGCCGGTGCATGCGATGGGTATTGGCAATCGGTCAGGTACTGCAAAATCCTGTGAGCAATATTGTGTCCGTATCTGGTGCAGTCTTATGTCGCTCAGAGTGAGTGCTACATCAAAAGTGCTTCAATCATCATGCACTTTTGATGACTTAATGTTGTCGCTTTGTAGAGAGGCATAAGGGGATCTTAGTCGCTGGCGACAACGCGGTGGGACATTGGTTCAAGCACTCAATTATGGAGCCTACCAAACAACCACTTATCCATTGCAGGAGGTGCTTAATGCGTGCAATAGTTCGTCGTTTGAGAAGAGAACGAAGAGTGTAGTGAGGTGCGGTAAGGTTAACTGGGTTTCGGTCACACACGACTGCTGCTCCTCTGCGATTTAATCGCATCTAGGGTTGAGGAGGGATCCACGAAGTCGCCTCGCATGCTCACTAATGTCACCGTTGGCTCAGTATTAGAATCTAATCCAAATCTTCTTCGTCTTTACAAAGATGGATGTTCACCAATGCAGAATATGCGTGAAGACGTTCAGAGGCCTCATCTTATACCTAGTACACATGGAACTGGTGCATGGAGGTGGGAAGGATTCTGTTGTAGAATGCACTTCTATGCGTACACGGACTATTGTGCACATGAATCCATGCATAAGCATAGTTTTGCCCATATGCACAGGTATTATGCCTCAGATCATAGCTCGATGAAATGTCGTGGACAAAATAACTCATCGTGTTAGGCCAATGATTAAGGCCAGCGCAATAAGTCGTCGAAGTAGTAGAATCACAGCACTGCTCCACCACCTCATTTACGATTACTTGACATGTTTCAGCAAATTCCAACCTGCATTGCCCTGTCTGTCAAATGCTTTGCCAAACTCATCAGATGCTCCTGCTGCATCAAGAAGGTGAGAAAATTACCATACTCTCCATCATTCTTTCTTTATACCGCCATTTGAAAAAAGCAACACAGCAACTTGTGACCTCAAAAAACAGTCTCAGATCACACCGTGTGTGGCCTCTGTTCTGCTGCATTCACCAACTTCGACTTGCTTTTCCGTCATCATATCAGAAGACATTTGCGTGAGTTTGCACCAGCTAATCTTTGACCCAATGCAATGCATGCTCCACTCTTCTTAGTGGCCTTGGCATCGCCTACAAACTATTGCAGCATTCATGCTTTAGTAGACCACACCGCGGTGGCGAGAATGGAAATTTTGGGGATGCAACTTCACTGCCCAGTATGCCCAACAGCGTGTGCGACTACGGTGGAGTTGCGAGAACACATGGACTCGCACGATTTCGGTAGTTAATGCTTCATTTACCTGCTATATTCCACAGGAATATCTTATTGCAAAGCCTTAGTCCCTTCTGCTTTGCAGGCACTTTGTATGAACTCATAATGTGACTGTGGTCAAGGTCAATTAAGTTGGCGAAATTTGTGAGTTTGCAGTGAAATTCAAGCTGTTTTACTGTGCTCTTCTTTGATCCGGACTGTACACTTAATAAGACGAGAGCATCTGCTGTGTGGAGGTGGTAAGCACACTGCAGAAAAGAAGTGATGATGGCTTGGACACGGATGGATGTGACTGCGAAATTGGTAAGGTGTTGCCTGACTGATAATACAAGGCAAACGTCGCATCGTATTGCTTTGTGCCAAATCTCACCAGTAGCTTGAATGGTTGCAGGAAGCGCCACGGCTTCATTGCACGAGATGAACAGTTGAGTGTGAAATCAGGGGTCATTGCATTCGCCGTTGCATTGCACCCCTACATAAAAGCTTCGTGATGACGCATTCATTTCTCTGTGTTTCAGTGCAATCCAGCGAGCTATTTCAACTGGCCCCTACAGATGCAAGCTCAGCTATGTACTTAGCAAGCAGACATGCGGTCAGTGTAAGAGAGGAATCAGGTCTTCCATTTCGCTTCTTTCGTCTTGGGCATTGTTACACCTGAGGTGGATTTCGGCTGGTAGATTTAACAATTAGGGCACTTGCACAAAGACGCGTGATGTGGCAGAAGGTTTGTAGGGCAGGGAGGAAAGAGGCAGCTGTAGAACATTGCATACTTTTTGGAATGTGGAAAACATGAAAGGCGTTGTTATGCTTGAGGTCGAACTGAGGTTGCACAATGCCACATGGCCCAAGCAAATCAACATCGCTACTGAATGCAACTTGAAATGAGGGTTGAGTGGAACCTACCATGAACATTGGAACCACAAGTTCTTCGTCAAGTTTCCATAGCAGCCTCATTTGATAATCACTGCATGAGCAAAGAATGGGCCCTGCTTCATGTGCATCCACTAGACACAGTTAGCGGTACTTGAAACGATTACCACACCGGTGCGTAATGGCGCCACCTAGAATGTAGATTAGACTAGATTAGATAAGATGGAAGACGCTTTAGAAGTGTCGATGAAGCGAGGTTATTAGACATGAATGCTGCATTCAAGTAAAGTGAGTGGTCAGAAGAGTCGCCATAAATCGCTGAGATAGACGAGCTTTTTGAGCCCAGTGCCTGCTCTGCACATTGTCAACAAGGAGCATTCAAGTTCCTAACCCACATATTCCAATAGCATGAAGACGGATGAGAAAAGACATGCGTCGAATGCTTCCTAAGTGCAACACAAGCTGCAGTTTCGGGAGCCCAGAGAAAAGCCTTGCTTCCAAAAGTCAACATCATCATCTGCATTGGCCGTTTTCAAGTGACGTGCAGTGATATCTACGCCCCTTCAATGACTGAGCGAATGTAGTGAAGCAGAATCATGACAAAGCTGTTATCCGAACTGGCGATGCTGGGTTTTGCTAGGCCTCTCCAGATAATACGCCACGTACGCGGAAGGCATCAGGTGTTTATTCAGGCAAAATGCTTCTTGAGTAGTGTACAACAACTGACCAAATCAGCCTCAATTCTTTTGGGGATTGTATCGGAAAAGTGCCGATTCAGCAGGTGCTTGACGCACTATAGCAGTCAAATCGTTGGTTTAGCTGCCAACGGAGAGCAATTAATGTCACCAGGGCTAAGGAGGAATTGCACGCGACACTCCATCGCACCTGGTCTATCCGTCGGCCCACGTATTGCAAACGTGACGATCAATGTTTGACGAGGTGATGCTGAAATTGTGCCACGATGAAAAGACTTATCTACAACCTAAAATGCTCAGTCCGAGATTCACTACATCTGGAACGCTGATAAATTAGCACTCCTTTAGTGTTAGTTGAATGACAAACTGATGGTTTTGCGCAGTGTTCTAGTTGGATAAAATGTCTGCTTTGAAAATCAGGGACTTTACAGTGGTGGATCGATTCGGCACTCCATGGCTACTGACCTCATGATTGGAGGGGTTTGAAGCGACAGTCCCAACGCCCCTTGGCCTTCATGAGTCTCCCTTTAGCTCATGTAACTCTCAGAGGATTTGTTGCATTTTACAAACCTGGCACCGCTATCCACCTGATAAACATGCAATTCCATTGACATTCTCCAGGGAGGATTTTAACCAGCCTTTCCCCATCTACCTCGACCTCTTGCTGGATTAGTTCACCTCCGCCTACGCAATCGCCAGTGTCATCGTAGTTGTAGACTGCTTAAAATGCATTCCATGCTTTGTTTTCTCTCCTACATTGCAAAAGTATTGGTCTGTGTGAGGCCTGTATGCAGAGGTCAAAACCTATCCGCTCATGACTTGCTGCGGTAAAAGGGGCGAGACAAATGGAACGAGAGAAGTCCGACTCCCTATTCTTTACTCCATACAGGTTGGGTTGACTGGTATTTGTCATGAGCTAATGGCTTATCGATGTATGTGAAAGACGTGTGACCTGCGCTTATGACATTTTATGTCAGTCCCCTCCCGCCTGCTTGGCTGGATTGCCTTTTGGTGCAGCTACCATTGCCTGTGTTGTGGCTTCCTCAAGTCTTACATTATGCGTTGTTTCCTCTAAGCCATCAGGTGTTTGAATTGCCTGCCCACACCGCGTTTTTCGGTGATGCATTGACAGGTGCAATGAGAAAGTCCCATATTTGTGGCAGTTGAATGGGTGCTGTGAACATGATGCTGCTGCTCTACACTTGTTGCTTTAATTTCGAGAGTCAATCCTAATCGCCAGCCTTTAGACCTGCAACATAGCGAAGGAAGGTCCGTTCAGCACGCCCTTGCTTCAGTGCCGACAGCTACTCACTGTCCCGCTTGACTCTGGCGACCCACCCTTTCATTCGCACGCCATTAGCCCACCAACAGAGATTATCACATTGACTCACCTCTCCTTCAATGCCTCATCGTGGCACCCGTGATAAACAAGACTGCCAAAAGCACCTGATTTTAGCAGAGCCTGCATGCATTTCTTCTGCGATGACCTAAATGGAAACGTAATGACAGTCATCAGTGCTACGCAGGGACGTTTTAAAGATGGCCAAAAGCTGAATTCACTCCTTGCAATGGACTGCCGTTGCCAAATCGTTGCGCCCATGTTTGTTGAAAAGGGTGCTAGTTTCAAACCCGTTCTCCCAAGCATAGTGTGTGTGTACCCTGAAATGCATTCAAAGTTTGCGTCCACGACACCGATGGGGAACACACCACTCACAATTGAAAAGCAAAATGTATCATCATCCCAAACAGAAAGGGTTCAGTCGATGCTAAGGTTCCGTAGAATTTAGTCGTATTTGCGGCTCTTTGGCTACTCACAAAGTATTTGCTTCATGTCTAAACGCTGATGTGCATGCCTCGAGGCTGTTGTGCATTTGTGGTGAGTAAATTTGGACAAAACGATGACTTCCAGTGGATTGGCTTTAAGAGCTTAGCTCACTCTAATTTGGCTCTGGATGCCTGCCTACAATCTTACTGATTTCGGAGACTTTGGGGCGGTAAATGAAGATTGGACAGAGACGGATTTTGGCACGTTTATAGGCTCATATGGCGTGGTATGCAAATGTGGCCATCGGAGGAGGGGACGACTGAAGACCATTGAGCGCATTAAGCTTGATGGATGTCAGGTGGGTAAGCCTGGGACATCTCCAAGCGACATCGCACTTCCCTAGGCGATAAAGCACCACAACATCGTAACGCATATTCTACATGCATGCGGAGATTCCTCATTTACATTGCAGCAGGTCATCATGAATCGCAGTCAAGCGTACTTGATCTGCCGATCCTACAACCTATACTCCGATAACATGCAGGCGCAGCACTCGAGTTTATGGAAGTGGGAGGGGCGTCTGGTTGCCTTGGAGCTGCAGGGTCTGCAGACAGGATCCATTGCATCGCGCAGTCAATACTGCACTTCAAACCTACCTTGACGAACCGTCAAACAGCTGACAGCGAAGATGTTGGAGCAGGTAGCTGTTCGAGGTATGAACTCCACCTCAAGCCAGTCCAAGTGGATGCACTTCGATGGCACCGATGGGCCAGATTCCATTCATGCAATGCTGTCGATCCTAAGGAAAGCATTAGCTGATATGCTCGTAGGGGTGGAGGCTCCATTGACTCCACCTATGGAACAACAAAATAAGACACTATTTAACGCATCTATAATGAGGGAGGAATCTAAAGTCATCTACAGCCTTATTACCGACCACTTTCGCCTCATTTTCTGACATGCGGCTCCTTGTTGTGCTGTGCAATTGCAAGCACTTCCAGATTAAAGCATTTGACGCCGCAGTTTCGCTTCATTCTCCCTTTGTTCTTCCTGCCTTTTCTTCTGTCGAAGTGAATGTGCATACAGACTGCCCGTTCACCACGGTGGACGAGTTCCCGGAAAGCACGAAAACAAATAAGTGGCATGGCATGCCAATGTGCGAAAGCAGATCTCCCTACTAGCCTGCCTGCATGTGAGGGCAGGACTGGCGAGCCGAGCTTTCCCAAGAGAAGTGGTTGTAGGGACTCCGAGTCACACCCAGCAGCATTTCTCGCCTTAACGAAGTCTTCTTCTCCTACTCTTCTCCTGCCACATTGCAGACTTTGGCAAGTTAAGCACCGTCTAGCCGTCTGCTGTGCCACTGCTAGCGTGAATGTCAAATGCAGGTGAGCCATCACATCCTTTCAAAGAGGTGCTGCCCTCAACTGGCAAGATCAGCTTGACGGTGCGGTGTTGGGTGAAGTTACTGATCTTATTGTAAAGTGAAGGTCAGCCTTCATGAGGTAAGGTTAACTAGGAAATTGAGAAGTTCAATGCTATAAAACAATGACACAACGACTTTGGTTGGAGTGAACCTGCTTTTCTTCCATTTGAGAAAAATGGAATGCTAAAAATCGTCTCAACCTGGAGGCAAGAGAAGTCGCGAATCAAGTTAGACTGCGTGCCACGATCGCAGTTGATTTATGTGTGAGTGGAAGGACTAGGCTTCATTGCATGGAGGAATGGCTGATGCAAGTGATGAGGCGAACATCTCCTCCATGCATTTGAATGTTGGTGGGCTGAGTGGACCCGCACGCCTTCACAGAGAACCTCACTTTCGATAAGACACCATGCGCTATGTTTTAACGCACCCTCATGGCACGATGTGCGTGGAGACGAGTGCTCAAAAGTTGTTACAGTGGGAACCCGCGAATCGCAATGTCCATCTCCTCCTTCACACTCCCGGTGACTATGCTGTCTATCACAGTCCCGGTGACTACCATCGGCGCTCCGCTGTCTGGAAGGATAAATTTTACACAAAGTGCAGTTCTAAATGATCCCTTTACTGAACACGTAAAGTAGCCTCAGCCCCTGCGAGAAGATGGTAGTAATTGTAATTGGTCTCACCATTTGTGTGCTTCAGGGCAATGATAGTGCCACGAACGATATTTTTTCATTCCAGAGAGCTCGGCTGAAATACTGTGCTAAATGAATGCACGTCAGCGTGAGTCAGTACTTGAAACTGTACTGCAACGCAGTCTTGACGGTACCGATGGCTTGTTATGATTAACAGGGACGATCGCTTTCAATTGAAACCCGATAATGTGCTGCTACAAAAGGCTGCTCGTAAACTTCCTGGGAGGAACAGGAAGCAATCGGGTGGGATCCGCCACCCACTGATTATATGCCAAAATGAATCCTATGCCCAAGCCCTGCCGTGGTTTCTCCTGGAGGCCTGAAGGTGGCACGGCTTGCTCTACTCTACCGACAGATGATGAATCCTTTAAACACTGGACAATTTTTTATTAAATCCTCCTACAGTCACTCTTGCTCCCATCAGTTCTGGCTACAGTTCATTTCGTCGTTCTCCTTACTCCCTAAACACGTCCATAGACAATACCACCCAAATCGTTCGAGGATTAATTCAAGGGATTATCTCGCCGACACAAGTATAAAGCTCTAATGAGCCGCTGATATCTCAAGCGCCTTTGAAAAGTATAGCACTGAGCAGTAGGTGGAAATGAATTTGCGCCCATTCGTTTTCCACCGTGCAATCCCACAACAGTTGTAAAGGCTTTTAGAATCTTTAACAGCAAACTAAATCTACCTTCACCTGAGCCTTTCATTTGGAGTCCACTTCACAATTCCTGATATTTACAACAGTGGCAGCAACAACAACTCCCCAGTAGCATTGCTGTGGATCTCCAACTTCATCCAGATGGTGCTGCATTACATGGCATTAGGCGTTACACCGAAAGACGCAGGTGAGAAGTCATTCGCCGTCCTCTGCTGTTGAAGTTTCGCCCCTTTCTTATTTGTCAGTATGCTCCGCTCTACTTGTTCAACGACTCACACTCATCTATTCACAATTCAAGTCGAGTGATTTAATGCTTCTTCTCCTTTGGTTTACTCCTTTGATAGTAAGTTCTCAGTAAATTTAGTCCCTTTGGTGGTGCATGTGGAAGGCAGTCGTGAATACTTCCAGGTTTTGCCCCATTCATCAAACACCAGTTAGTAGTTAGCCAGTGATAAGTGACTCCTAAGGCTCTAGCCTCTAGTGACTTAAACTTACAAACCATGAATTTGCTCCCTGAAAGAATTGTAAGCTTGAGGGTGTTTGTGGACAGAGTAATCATCAAGGGTAGGGGCCGCGGTAGGTACGTGTATTAGGTCGACTGCCTCTAAAATCTCCGCATTCTTTAGTAATCGCAGTGCATCCAGCATGCAGGATGTGTTAGCTACAGCAACTCTGTGGGTGTACAGAACGCGACGCTTGTAGAGGACGGATCAAGAGGGAATCAAGAGTCAAAACAAGGCATTCCGAAGGCAGGAATTTCACAAGCCTCATGACTCGGTGACTGGTATAACTTTTACCACCTCACTTTAGCTACTTTTCCTTTTTGCCTTGCGAGTTGATGAAAAGTGGTAAATCGCACCGTTCGGTGTTGATGTCGCTTTTCTTATTCCTTGCCAGCTTCGTGACATGGTGTATGCACTTAAAGGTGGATAAGGAGTTGTACACTCGAGATAGATGCGACGCGCTTTTGTTGGAGCGAACTACTCACAACTTCTACAGGGGCGTAGCTCAGCTGCTTCTTCGGCGAAATCTTAAAGGCATAAGGAATGCAGCTTCCATCAACGCTGTGTATCCCCTACCTTACAGTCATAGCAAGGCAGCTGATTCTACTAGCTTCAACCATCATTTATGCCTGCCAACATAAGTCAAACCACCGCTAATAATTCTTCCACTTCGAACCAATCCAAGTTGCAGTTTTCAGTAGGATGCACACGTGTATGCAAATTAACCACAAAACGCTAAAGAGAATCTACAAACCCATGACTGCCTTCTTCCACTTTTATGGTGTAAGATGCCACGAAGAAGGCCGAAAGCGCGTTTTGTCCTCCTTTCCTCCAAGTCGTAACTAACAGATTAGTTCCTAAACGCATTACCTATTACTTTCAGCAATTACAACTGCTCAATCTTGTCGCTGCTGGTTGTGGTGTTGGTAGCATAGGACGGAAATGAGCGACTAGATGAAGAGAGGTGTTCAACAACCGAGTCATCAGAAGGCCAGCAGACGTGCCTACGGACCATAAACTGTAAGTCACCTGTCACGAAAGAGGCAGCATGAAGCATGCGCATCGAAAACAGATGAGACGTCTCTCGTTCAGAACCACTGCTTTTCAAATGTGGCAGACAAAAATTGGAATGCAACGCAATGTCTTAACCCAGCGAACTTCGCCCTCGTGCAAAAGCGTGGCTCTGCATGCAATCGACGCGGCCTTTGCTTTTGTCAACTCCTGTCCACTGCACCCCATAATGGAAGCGATCTATGATGGCGCCAACTTTTCACTTACTCGATTGTGATGCTGCTTCTGGGGACGCGTTATATTCCTTTTACACTTTTCCACGTATTATAGAAAGTGTGACATTCGGTCGGATAATAGCAGCATTGCTACAAGCAAACATAAAGAGAATTGCATTTGAGTTGGATACATGTGTTTGATCGCCACTCTTGCGAATATTGCGAGGCGAAGGAGCCGCATTCGGAAAGATTAGCTAGTCGAACCACCAACCGCATCCGCCTTTTGGTGATAGCAAGTAAAAGGCGTTAGTCGAGGCACTACAAAGGAGAGGTTCCCTGACCTTTGCTGTTGATCTGCCGCTTTTGACGCTCACTCCATAATTTAACGCTTGATGCACTGCGGATGAAGGCAGTTTGTTGATGTCGTGAGTCAAGTAAGTGGTATTGAAGCAAGGGGAGGATCGAAGGTAAGAAAGGATGAAAGGGAGTTAAAATCAATTGCTCTTTCCTTCCATGGTTATCCTCAGCCATGCGGTCGTCGCAAATGCAGATTATATGGGCATGGAACAGACAATTAATGGCAAGCAACATGCTTTGCTCGACTCTGATTGACATAACTGGAATTATTCCCGATGTCGCCGCAGCATTAATATGCACAAATCAAAGGCAGTCCAATGCAACACAAAGTGCTTCGGCTCAACTGCATGTTGCTTCCGTGCGATTCGACAGCCACAGCCATCTGACCCTCCAAAGTGGAGCGATTGTCCAGTCACGTTGCACCCATGCACTGGCGATCGAGATACTGACTAACTCTGCCTTCCTTTTTGCCATTGATCCATTCGTCTAGTCATCAGTTTCATTCACGTGACTTCTGCTTGGCCGGGACAGGTCTTAACCTCGTCTCGAAAACACAGTCGACATGTGTGCCCGTGCTTGGAAGAGAATTGTGAATTATTTATCATCTTCAGTTATGCCTCTAACACTTACTTCCACTCCAGGTTTGCTTTCAGTGTCTTTTATCACAAAGAAGGAGTTTTCTGTTTTCAACACTGGGGAGTTGCGCCGCCACAAAACAAATCGTAAAGCTTAAGCAAAGAGGCGGGCACTTAAAGGCAATCAGGTGCTGAGCGGCTTTAACACTGCTCTTAATCCTGTATATAAGGCATGTTTTACGTTGGCTTTAATGATTTGCCCTCCCTTTCACAGTCAAGATGGCTTCCAGTCCTATCGCAAATTGGCATGTCAAAGTCCATTAAGCCACTATTGCTCGTGCCAACTCGAAGAGCGCTCACACTGAACAATGAATCGGACGTCTCCAAATTTGATAACTCAAGGTCACCCCTGCCCTTTGGCTCATCGCCTTGCTGAGAAGCAGCAATTTTTGGGCCAGGGTGCACAAAGTGTTTAATCGCATACTCACAGGTGAGTGTGATTGCATCATCTGCAAAAGGTATTTGTTCATCGTCAGCGTCGACCGAAAATGCGACTATGTCAACGTGCCATCGAATTCCCTACTTCTATTGCCGCTGTCACTACAACCGCATTCCAGGCTTTGGGGATTTGGGTCGAAGTCTACCAAGCTTCTGCAATCTCTTTGAGTGTAACTTTGGTGAGACGACGAGTGTGTCATTGAAGTGGATCTCATCCCTTTCTTTCGCCCCCTTTCGTCTGTTCCCATCCTTTTTAAAGCACTTGATGAAGGGAGGCCAATTGTGGAAGTAGAATCCACCCTCTTCCTTGAGTGGTTCATCCTCCGATTGAACATTGACTTGCTTGTCCAGGATCAAATGAACAGACATTTTTACTAACAGAAAACGCACTTATTCTGTAACAAGAAAGCCTAAACAGACTTTAACTGCTAGCGCGATTTCGGAACAGGGGTTCGTAGTGCAGTTCCTGCCTTCACAGGCACTTCAGTAATACACCCGGCAGCAAGCTGCAGCGTTTTCCAAATTGCTTTGCTCTATTGATGCATAATGCGCCTGCTTCCCTTCCTATCCTCCGTGCTGAATTGCCTCGCTTGTGAACTCAAGCTTGTCGTTTCAGTTCTGCATCACGAAAGAGCCAAACAAATTAAGCGGACAGCAACAGTTTGTCGCCATTCCCAAAATGCGAGTACCTGACCTGTCCGAAGTTGTTGTGGATTGTTCCCTTCTGTCAGCAATGCCTTCTGGCCAGATTTTCCCTCGCTGAAGCGTCTGGGTTGACAGCACGCTGACTGCGTATCCATCCCTAAAAGTTATGGCTCCTTACTGCATTAATTTTGCATTTTTATTTTCGCATGCACCTAATCCTGCCTCGGGGTTATTGGCAGGTAGGCGATGAGACAGTTGCTTCGTCTCATCTGATGTTGCCACTGCACACCTTACCTTTGTGTCATGCCAATGTCCGCCAAACTATTCCGCTCACAATCAGCCATAACCGTAACCAGCATTAGATGCCTAATCAAGGCAACTAACACAAGGATGTTTTACATCTGTGCTCAGGTCACTTTTCACGGCTCACGGCACTCTTTGTAGGCCAGTCAAAAGCAAAATATTCTAGTTTCATTGGAGCACCTACCAGTTTTATCCCGAATCATGTATAATTGGGCCTTGGTTCCTCCAGCTTATTGTCTGCTTCAATTGCCTTCTGATGTTTTTGTGTTCTGCAGCATATGTTTAGCCTTGACTGAGTGCAGGAGGCCTATTTGGGCAAAGAGTGCTTTGCACTTGCTGCAAGCACACACACACACACACACATACACAACTGCAGCAAAGGACACCCCATCCGCCAGCGCAAAGCCCGTTGCATTTCGCCCTCCTTGCATATCATAGCCTCACAGCCAATATTTTGATTTGTCAGTGAAGCAAGTATGATTAGCAAGCGACACATTGTTTGTTTGCTGGAAGCAATGCACCCCGAAACAAACCACTTGCTGACGTTATGGGGCAGAGACATGTGTATTTCATTCATCGCTGTGGTAAATCCATGCAAGTTGGTGATGCAAAACAGATGACCAACCGACTGCTTTGCATCATCTCGTGAGTTACGAGACCTTGTCTGCGAGCGACCCTAGAGCCTGCTTAACCCATTAGTTTCCGCATATCCCTCTCCAGACACGCATTTACGCGCGGTCTAAAGCAAAATTGCATTTCCATTAATCACTGTTACTGGCCTTCCATACAGAGCGTTGTTCATGTCGGGAATGATGGGAATTGACCGTTGGCATGTTGTGCAATATTATGGCAGGCCAGCGCATTATTGGAAGTGGTCTGTTTGGTGAAGCTCTGCTAAGAGGTAAGATGGTCAATGCACTAAGGACTCGGCGTGTTCGAATTGAAAGTGCATCAGCCACCGTCAAGGCCACCACAAGTATTTATCAAATCTTCACTGACACCTGTGGCATCTCCACTGGCTTCTCTGTCAACCAACCCGTCTTCCTTACGATCATCGAATGGCTTTACAGCCATTTGAAGCCTGGTTGATGCTAAGGTGACGATGAAGTCGATATGTGCCTGAAAAGGTGGGTGCGCATGCAAGCCGCGTAGCATCTAGTTATGACCTAAATGCAAGACTTGCCCCCACCCCCACCCCCACCCCCACCCCCACCCCCACACCCCCACACCACCACCACTACCACCTATTCGAACATGGAAAGTGCGGTAAGGCCCACTGCGAAGAGCAAAGAATACACCATCAGGAAAGACATGAAAGAAGCCATTTGCATGGTCAACACAAAAGACAGCTAAAACGTAAATGGCAATTGTGTTGATGATGGTTGGATTGGATTTCATTGGTAACCACTACGCCATACAGTGAGTTTCATGAAGGCCATAATTCCAGAGTTGATGGTGAAGCAAATTGTTGACAGCCGAGAAAGAATTTCATGCTGACCAGCTATTTTATCTAATAAATTTCTCATTAGTACGTAAACAAAACACCAAGTGTAGGGATTCGATGCACTTGGAAGCTCGCTTGTGCTCTGCGATGTGTGCATTGGCAAGGCCAGTCACACTTACCTACGAAACAAATGTGTGTGGATAATCGAGGATGCGTACATGAGTAGGAGATAAACGAACTCTTGTCGCTTTCCATCTGCAGTCACTTTCAAAGCGCCTGTTGAGGGTGTATTTTAAGATGGGAAGGCATCCACAACTTGATGAGGAGGACAGCCCACTGATAACGCTGTGTAATGCAACTCATATAAAAAGGCTTCATCTGTCTCAATACCTTCGATTCCACGCACGCTCATGCAGCCGATCCTTTGGCATCACACCTAAGCAGTAATGTGCCTCCTTAGCCGAGTGTTGTGGGACCCTCGGCTACCGCCACGCAGGCGACCTGATATGTCAACTTTGTCTACGAAAGCCTCTGTCTCTGTGAGAAGCACAAAACAACAGCCACATGCTGAACTGAGCGTTGCAGTCACTGCGCCAGAATCTGTAAGTCATTAGTCCTACTTCACTGTCACGAGTTGCGCCCTTCCTTCCTCCCTTCCCCCACCACTGATGATGCGCAAATGCGCTTCAGCTATGCCGGTTTCCACTCACTCCACTTACTACAAGTGCATGCTATTAACTGCTTCCTTTGTGCAGAAGTGTTGCACGTTTTTTGGCAAGTAGTAAGAATTGGCCGTCACCAAAGTGCCCAAAATTAATTGCGGAGACTGTGTAAATCAGTGGACCGGCACATTAGTTAATGGTAGAACTACTCACAACTTCTCCGTGGTATCTTTAAGGCCCGTTTTAATGAATAGAAAAATAAAAAAGAGGATAGGGTAAACGCATGATTGTGGTCTTGAGCGACGTCTCTGTCGAAATGGACCAGGATAATCCCAAGAGGCTTAAGATGTAGAGGGAGAAAAACAAGGCGAAGTAAAAGGGATAAAGCATAGCAGTCAGCAGGGCAAGCACACAAGTTTTGTCATCTCGACCAAAACACGGCACAACCTCTCCTAAAGCATTTATCACATTTCCTTAGTGACCCGAAAATAATGATGCTACTACACCTCAAGAGGCGCAGCACAGTGCCTCAGAAAGAATGTTGGGCATATTGCAATTGTTTATGCAATCAGCCAATGTGTCAGCATGGGGAGTTGGTGCAGCCAGAGCTATCGTTAATCAAACGCACACTCAACGCACGATGCCACACACACCGAGGCGACCTGACTCATGCACGCAAGGCAGGACGCCGCGTCGATCAAGCGTGGGTGGGGAAGGGGAGGTGGAGGAGGAGGGGAGGCCTCAGTGGCAGGCTACTGCGCCAGGTCTATACGACGACCAGTTGTCAAGTCATTTGGCCTCCAGTGTAGACGCCATGACAGAGGGGGTGATGGACATTGACTGCTCAGTACGCATGCCACTCAACTGGCTTGCCGACCACAATGCCAATGTCTGCACCTACGATACAGCCACACATACATCGCTATTGGATGAAATGCCCACAAATCAGCACTGAGTGGATAAGACTGGAGTAAGTTCAAGGCCGGCCACGCTGGTGTTGCATGTCTCTGAGCCAAATAGCATCACAATGGCAACACCACAACTCTTTCAACTCACGTGCCTACTAGACTCCACTTCTCCTCTTATAGTCCCGTCTTTGTGCACCAAACACTCTCTCATCCTCACATGACAGTAATTTGTGGGCAAATGCACACACGTACACACACATATATATATATATATATGCGCGCAATAATGCAAACAAAGAGCCCATTCTCACAGGGAAGACAGCTCCACTTCTTCACACAAACCGACGTCTCGCCGACAGTTTCCCACGGCAATGCACATAGTTCTCCATGAGGTTGTCGTACTCATGCACGGTGCTGGCTTTGCTATAGGCGTAGTGTTCGAAGCACTTTGCATGCCGAATAGCATGCTCTGTGCGCGGATTGTGGATGTCAGTCGGGTCGGGAGAATCGGCAGTGTGCAGTACTCTAGCAGCATTGAGAGATGAAGAAACAACATTGACTTACATGCCGCAAATGAGCTCACCGCGTTCCTTCCTTGTCAGCGTGAAGCCGCGATTGGTCTGCTGAGGCACCCCTTCAGTTGGATAGAACCGCCTCTCCACCGCATTCTTCATGGCTTCACACACGGCGCAGTGTTCATCCTCACAATCACAGAAATGCACAACGAGCTGTCTGGTGGGAGCGCATTGTGGCATGCTGCAGTCCACGCCCGCTCTGCACTTCCCGGTGTGTTGAAACACATTGCGAATCGTGGCGCAGTGTGGGTCGGTGCAGGTTGCGAGGCGTGCTTGCAATGAGTCACACCAGTCAGCGTGCAATAGAAGGCGGAGCTGCTCTCGCAGTACCTGCGCCCTCGTGACACCATCGCAATCGTCGGTGGCGTTGAGTACACCTGGAATCGTCTTGAGGTTCTCCATCGCGCTCAAAGGAAGAGGCAGCTTTGACTGCGAAGTGGGGAGAACACTTTGATCTAATAATTAATGACAAATTTGGCGTATTTGCGACGCTTTGTGCTGCACAGCTTTGAAGCCATCGACATTTGCTAGGTAGGGTGTGAAACACTAACTCACCTTTTGCAAAGCCTCACTCACCTGACTGATTGGACGAGTGACGTCTTCGTGCGCGCCAACCCGCGAATGCATTTAAACAAGTGCAGCATCCCCTTACCACTGACACTATGTTGCAGAAGGTGGTGATCGTGGATGAATTGAGAAGCTAGCACTGCTTCATAGTGCCTAGTGCACTATGAGGCAGTGCTAGAGCGTAGTGGACAAAAGAACATGCACTGCGTACTACAACAATGCTTGTGTTTGTTTAAATGCGCCATGCAAGTGAGAGGCGGAGGGCACTGTGAGGGTTGCTGTGGAGGAGCGGGTCAAGTGCCTTTGCGTAGATGGTGCAGCCTTCTGAATCGTGTTGATGCGCTATCCACCGACCGGCTGTTATTTTTTCACACAATAAAATGCCTTGGCGCATTCCGCTTCCTCACCGGTGGGGTAGGGGTGGGAGAGATGAGGAAGAGCGGCGATCCCTACCAACCTCCATGGATCCATTTATAGTAAGAAACGTCCTTTTCCAAATTGTTGGCAGTATTGACTACTCTTTAAATTTATCGCACCCATTTGGACTAATGCGTCCGAAAGCTTATTTTTGTCTACACCAATGCTTGGACGACATGGATGCTGGCTCTTTGATCTCACCACATCGGGGTAAAATGCACATATCAATCTCGACCACTTTCTCGATAGTCAATGCGAATTCCACGGTACAATGCAAAGGCAGGTGTGGGCACTCTTCTCCACTTGGAAGGACAGCGAAATGACCACAGAGGCAATAAGGAAAGAGACACGAGGTGTAGCACATCAATAGCGGCGTGTCCAAGGTGTGTCAGCGAACTTGACCCCTTCCGTGACTAGCGGAGATTTGCTAAACTGACACTCCGGCAGGTGGGTCGAGTGATACTCGGCTGCACAAACCTTGCTTTGTACACATCTGATAAGCTGGTTTCATTCAAACGCATGTTCTCATCTCACAGCTCATAGCTTTTTTGAGAGTGCTTAAGAGGCTGAAGGCTGTAATGTTAGCACTTCCCACCATTCTCCAGTGAAGTTGTGTTGGCTTAGCTTCTACCAGGAGGATTTGAGACGAGTAATGTATGCCCAAATGGAGGGTCAAAAGAAGACCAGAGACTAGGAGGGGGCCAAGTGGGATGAGGCTGTGACGAACAACCGAATGGCGGGAACGATACCGTAAAGCAGGACGAATAAATGCAGACGAGTTGGCGCGCGGCAGAGCATGTCTGAAGGTTGACTGTGTGATTGGCGTCTTTAAATCTGACACGTGCAAATCGATGAGTTGCACTGCCTACCAACGCTGACTTGCTTGGGCTTCAGGCATGGTCCCTTGGTGGATACTTTGCAAGGGCAGACATCACTTGTCCTTCCCCTGTTCCACTCTAAGTCACTTTCTTGCATCATGGTGTCTGCAAAGGAGACGATACTGATGCACCATTCCATTGTGGTTGCCAATCCTCGACTTCTTTTCCTCATGTCGTCCTTTTGGCTGCTCATTCTTTTGACAGTTGGGCACTTCTCTGCTTCATCACGAAATGTCTGTCTCAAACTGAAAGGGGGAAAGGAGCAAGTGGTGGGACAGTTAGGTCAAGGGAAGCAAATGAACAGTGGGACGATGACTTAATGATGACGAATCGAAGGAGAAAAACCACTAAATTCACCCACATTTCATGCAGACCTTTTGGCGGTGGGCTCTACCAGGCATGCAGGAGAGCCTTGGCAAAGTACGCCGGTGGAAGTGCACCAGAAGTGACATTTAAGAGGGTGTCTCCTGCAACAGCTTAACGACGCTTCCGATGACATCGCCAAAAAGTGGCCATCTTGGCCCACGCTGGCATGTCTTGAATTGGTAATAATAATAAGACAAGATAGCGATGTGACTGAGGAACGAGAAATTTGCAACGCAACTTCCTCATTGTTCGACACCTTGCTCAGGCGAGAATGGATTTTCTAATGAGGATGCAGTTGACTTTCAGTCACTTCAGTATGATTTCTAGCCAATTGACAGTACCAGCTGTAGATATGAACGACTACAATTAATGACGAGGAGTCAAGCCTACTCAGACCGAACAAGTGCAGAATTAAGCTTATAATGCAACGGTAACAGGTGCATGTTACCGTTGCATGCACACTTGGAATTCGTCGAGTTCCTCTCTCCGTATATCCGTGTTCCTAACTCGCACTGCCTACTAGAGAATCTCGTCTACATCGGCATGGACGTGGATACCATCGCACCCGAACACATTTATACGGCTTGCTACAATTCTGCCGAAGAGGGCATGGAGCTAGCACGCTGCGGCATGTAAGCAATTGTCCACCTTTATAGTGGGAAACTTTGAAGTGCCAGCTAACCTATCATCTCTGCTTAGAGATTCTGCACTGATAAATGTCAGTATGTCTGTGGAAGAGGAGGTGTTATAGTCAGAGCAGCAGTCGCAATCATGGCGAAGATTTGCGATAGACTCACCAATCAAAGCAGCAGAATAACACTAAGTCTGGGGTTGATGAGTGCTACACACCGACGTCCCGTTGGTGGGGTAATCGTTGCTGTCTCGGCTGGTGCTTGATTGGAGCATGCTTGCTGGTGTCGCTGCAGAGGCGGTTCAGTTCATTGATAAAGGAGAGCGTAATTAAGCACCATTTTGGGGAATGTTGCAACTGTATTCACAATAAACCTCA
The DNA here is from genome assembly GCA_023375655.1 of Taenia crassiceps. NCBI lineage: Eukaryota > Metazoa > Platyhelminthes > Cestoda > Cyclophyllidea > Taeniidae > Taenia > Taenia crassiceps. The sequence continues at coordinate 24,408 of JAKROA010000016.1, forward strand.
TGAGTATAATAGATTCTACCTGAAAATGTGGCGCGGCTGCTCGAAAGACACCTCTATCATGACGCAGTTGAAAAAAGACGTAAGAATGGTAATGGCGTTTTGCCTCCTTCAGCAAGCACATTAAAAATGTTAGCTACCAACAACATCAAAACCAGTCAGTCAGTCAGCCACAAATTGAAAGCTATTCTTCACTCAGCAAAGTACGGAGCAATAAGCAGTTAAGTCTCAAACCCCGCTTTCTTCTACTACCGTCGAGGCTTGTCTGACGCGACAGGAGAAATCGGCTGAATTCACACCTTTCTTCAATTAGGATCACCACTGACACTGGGAAGGGCAAATGACTTAACGGTTTCCCCCACTTCTTTCAATGGCTTGAAGTTGGAAGTAATTTTGGCATTTGCTCAAGATTGTTTTGTAGGGCCGTCAGGTGTAGCAGAAAAGAGGCAATCTTGTAACTCGTCATCAAATGCGATACTACTGCATGGATTACTGACGCACACATCTGCCTCGTCCAAATACATGTGCGATCGCGCATGCAGATCGGGCCGTTAACGCAAGGGGAAGAGGCGCAAATCGTTTGATGTAAGGACTCATGCTTCTGCTGGCGATGGCAACGAGCACACAAAGAATAAATTGGGCATCTAGTCACATTTGGTTTGAAGTTCACCATGCTATGGGTGTGCAAACTCGAAGAAGACGTTTTAATGGGAGTTGAGCATTCGAAACTTGTAAATGCTGTATACTGAGTGTTTGCCACATGTGCAGACGTAAAAGCTTTGCAAATCGATCAGTTGTGAGTTGGGTGCAGTAAGTAAAACCGCCGATATTTGACTGTTTAGCACCAACACGCCGCTGATGACAAGTGGGTTGCTCATAAGCCAGGAACTGCAGCACCGCTGCGTGTCAATGAATCACCATTAAAGACCGCAGTTGGAGCAAAATCTCAGCCATTTCCACCACTCATACAATCGCAATAATCGGTTGTGCGAATTCCAAGCTATTCGGAAAGGGAAGTTGGGGGGAAGCTTGAGGCGCATTCGGTGCTTTGCGAAGAAGCTCACCCACCTCTTCAGAGTTGGACGCAGAGCAGTGCTGTCTGCATCTTTGTCCAAATTTGAGGTCTGCTCAAGACTTGCTTGAAGGCCAAACAAAGACATTGTGCCGGTAAATGTGGCTGTTGGCATGACCCAAAGGCCGGTCCACCTGCTTAGGACAATACAACCACCTAAGTCGGCATAATCACAATAAACAGTCCAACGAGAGGACAAAAGAAGGGTTACACATGCACTGCAAAAGCCCTCTGTCAAGGAGCCCTGACTAGAATGCCAAACTTGATCCATCTTTCAGCAAACTTCTGCCACTTTATTTGCATATGCATTTACATTGACTGGCGGATTCTTCTCAATCACCAACTTTTCAACTCCCACTCGGCTTGCACAAATCAAATTCAGCAGCATCGCTATGCACGACAGTGTGAATGTGGCTCTGACTGGCTGAAGTAGAGGAGAACTGATCCTCGCTACACAGAAGCACGTTCCGTAGAAGTGCCATGCACGACACTACGATGTTGGCTCTCTCGATTTCGAAGCGCATTTCGCTCTGACTAAATCGAAATCAGTACCAATCATGTGCACCACACCACCGATTTCGTTCTCACAAATCATTTTTCCTTTCATTGCATCACTGTGCACAACAATGTGAGTTAGGGTGTCAACGAACCAAACTCGCTAGTAATGTTTGTCTGCACACTGGGGAAATCACTCTCACTCAAGCCATTTTGGTGGTGGTGGTGGTCAACATGACAGAGCGAATTGCGGTTCCACGGCGGTAGCTCTAGCAGTGCTAGCATGCATTTAATGAGCAATCAAATGAGGGAATTACTGCGTGCGGGTCTGCATGAGGCAGCAAGTGGATCCATTTCCAACGAGACTACTTTCCGTGATACTGATAGGATGTTGTTGATGCTGGACTGCAGTGCGGTTGTGTTGTCACAATCTTCACCATTGTTGCCTGTAAAACACAATGCAAATAGAAATCGGGGCTGCCATCAAATACCCCACAACGAGCATTTGTGATTAGCGAAATCACCACCCGTGCCAAATAAGCGTTTGCTGATAAATTCTGGATAACATCGCAATGCAGAAATGAACTCGACTGTTGCAAGCATCGACGTTGCTTTGATTTCTACAAATTGGCCACATCAACTGCAAGCCTAAAAGAACGTGATCGCTAATGGCGCTTCTGGTAGACAGAACACGAGCAGCGTGTGAATAAATAGGATGCAAGGATTGCTTCAAAGACATCCTCTCTCCCACGCCTCCCTCCTACGATTGATAATGCTTCACTGGTGCGACGATTCAGCCTTCAGGAGGAAATCCTGATCGCTTGCTGACTTCATTTGACCCTCGATAGTCTCAACCCACTTAAGGTGACTTCGATGTGCAGGCAGTCGTTCAGTAGTCCGCTTAGTCTCTCCAATTTGTCTTATAAATCTCCCTCATATTTGAGAAGATTCCTGGTGCAAGACCAATTTACATGACATTGCCCGTGGCTTTCACACATCGATTCCTCCCACTCATTCACTCAAGAGGATGGCAAGTGAGCCACTACGAATGACCCAGACAAGTTAGATGAAGCGAACGAAATGATGCACTGACTCGGAGAGGTTTCTGCAGGTGTCACGGTGAAACAAGCCTACACCACTAACAGCTGTGCATGTGGCGCAGTCAGCAAATGCAGCATTCGCAGAGAAAAGGCCTATTAAAGATGAACTTAGGAAAAGAAGCCATGAGGACGTGATGGCAGTGTGAAAGGCCACAAAAATTGTTGCTTGGAATGGGTAGGTAACGGGAGTAGAGTGCATTACCAGAGGTAGGCTGAAGGGAATGGCAGCCTGTAGGAAGATCTGTAGTTGAATGGCTCCAAACTTCCGAAGATGAAATCGCGGTCTAATAACCATTTAACTGCTGCATATATCATTCCTCATTTGCGATAGTGAGGAGATTGGGATGGTGAAGGTGGTGGTGTTGGGAGGGAAGGGGATTCGTAGTAAGTCTCAATTACTCAACGCACCATGTGCAAATGGCATTGAGAGAAACTGCTTGCAGGTAGGCACTTTGTGCTCTCTTTCCCTAAAGAATCTAAATGAACGTGAGGTCGCAGCATGACATTCCAGACTGCATCAAAGCAGTGCAAGTGGATTGAATTGACAGATGAAAGCCCAATAAGTTTGAGGGAGCAAAGTGGATCAATCGCCCCGTTCTGTGGAAATACCACAGAAGAGCATTTGAAACGCGTCTGCTCAAAATGAGGTGCTAGTGAGATGCACAGAATCATTGGAGAGCTGGAAAGTTACCTCAAGAGATGTCGCCGTGGATCCACCAATTTTCGCCATCATTGGCTTACGTGCATTGAAGTGTTGTTGCCACTTTCTATGCTGCTGCATGCACACGATGTTGCAACAATCGTCTGAATTGGCCATTCGCTTCCCTGCTGAACCTGGAAAGAAAGAAAGCAAGCGTGGGGTTGACGTTGCAGAGGAGATGCGGCTTCTTGCGCATTTCTCACTGTCGTTTCTACTTCGACGCGGATTTATTTGCACGTGCTTGATGCAGACTGCACGCCATTTGGACTTGGTGCGTGATTGTGTCCTCCACTTCGACACAGTGACTGCGGATGCACGTCAGTTTTTGAGACTGCACGACTTGGCTTGGTTGCCTTGTCAACTGCCTCTGTCTGTGCATGCTGAAGCAAACGTTTAAATGGACGCATAGCGAATGCAGGCATTTGCTTTTCCTCGGCGGATCCATGTCTCCCTGCAAAGAGGCAACATCCACCATGTGCACGGCAGAGTTGAGGCTCAATGTCGGTTCGGTGGGAAGGTAAAATCATGACAACTTGCTGATAACAGGGAGTAGGGTTGGGTTGGGGTTAAAGGCACTCGCCAAATCCATCACACATTGCACCACGTGTGCACAACAGTGGATTTGTGGCTCACCATCAAGACATCTCATGGGCTCATCTGAGTGTGGAGTATTGCTGTAAAAGCGCTGTGCGGTGAGAGCACAAAGCATTCAGCATGCTGAGGAACGTGCTTCTATTCAGTCTCGTGTTGTCTTGCACCACCATATGGACTATGGGGAACGGTGCAGCGAAAGGCATGTTCCATGCAAACCTTGGGCTCCGAGGAGCATGTGCGAATAGGCGCTTGACATTGACATGATGCACTTGCTACATTCATCATTTGCCTTTCCTGACTTCATGCAGTACTGTAAGCAGACCATAGGCATTCACTCACGTTAAGGTAGTCATTTGCTCATTTTCCACTGGCCATTTCAGTTGCATGGAGCGTAGACATTCTTGAAGCAGTGCATCTGCACACCTCTGAATCCGACACTAGACAGCGCATCGACGGACCACTTACACTAAAGTTCACCCAATGCGACACACGCTGCTTCAGCTAAGCCGGGTTAGGTGGTGCAATGCCTCTGCACGCTAACGTTCTTTTCAAGAATTTGGATGAAGTGCGTGACATTTTGGTGAGTAAACCAAATGCAATGCTCAGACATGGTTGCTCAACAACGCCGCACTCTTGCCTTTCATCAAGTGTCAACCACAGAGGTCGTAAGGACGCGGATGCCCATGCTCCCGTCCTTCTTCTGTGGGAGCCGTATTGACCCTGAAGTCATTGCTACTAAGTAGGGATGCTGGCAAACTGAGTGAATAGTGCACCAACGCGATTGGCCTAACTGCGATGGGCGCTTCTCATTTCTTCCTCGCAACCGACTTTGCAGAGTTCTCAGACCAGAGGCTCACTCTTCGCGGAATAAGACCCGCATTGACCCACAATGTGATTGTGGTAGTGCTGAGTCCTTCCACTCACACTTGCAGTTGCACCGAGGTGGCTGCAACAGTGCCCGGTGTCAAGTAAACTTGTGTGCCTTGCTCTACTACGCACCTCCATATTTCATACCGCAAAAGCACATTCAGCATCAAAACATGAATGCATATGACAGATTGTCGAAAAGATGAGCAGCCAAAAGGACGACATGAGGAAAAGAAGTCGAGGATTGGCAACCACAATGGAATGGTGCATCAGTATCGTCTCCTTTGCAGACACCATGATGCAAGAAAGTGACTTAGAGTGGAACAGGGGAAGGACAAGTGATGTCTGCCCTTGCAAAGTATCCACCAAGGGACCATGCCTGAAGCCCAAGCAAGTCAGCGTTGGTAGGCAGTGCAACTCATCGATTTGCACGTGTCAGATTCAAAGACGCCAATCACACAGTCAACCTTCAGACATGCTCTGCCGCGCGCCAACTCGTCTGCATTTATTCGTCCTGCTTTACGGTATCGTTCCCGCCATTCGGTTGTTCGTCACAGCCTCATCCCACTTGGCCCCCTCCTAGTCTCTGGTCTACTTTTGACCCTCCATTTGGGCATACATTACTCGTCTCAAATCCTCCTGGTAGAAGCTAAGCCAACACAACTTCACTGGAGAATGGTGGGAAGTGCTAACATTACAGCCTTCAGCCTCTTAAGCACTCTCAAAAAAGCTATGAGCTGTGAGATGAGAACATGCGTTTGAATGAAACCAGCTTATCAGATGTGTACAAAGCAAGGTTTGTGCAGCCGAGTATCACTCGACCCACCTGCCGGAGTGTCAGTTTAGCAAATCTCCGCTAGTCACGGAAGGGGTCAAGTTCGCTGACACACCTTGGACACGCCGCTATTGATGTGCTACACCTCGTGTCTCTTTCCTTATTGCCTCTGTGGTCATTTCGCTGTCCTTCCAAGTGGAGAAGAGTGCCCACACCTGCCTTTGCATTGTACCGTGGAATTCGCATTGACTATCGAGAAGGTGGTCGAGATTGATATGTGCATTTTACCCCGATGTGGTGAGATCAAAAGAGCCAGCATCCATGTCGTCCAAGCATTGGTGTAGACAAAAATAAGCTTTCGGACGCATTAGTCCAAATGGGTGCGATAAATTTAAAGAGTAGTCAATACTGCCAACAATTTGGAAAAGGACGTTTCTTACTATAAATGGATCCATGGAGGTTGGTAGGGATCGCCGCTCTTCCTCATCTCTCCCACCCCTACCCCACCGGTGAGGAAGCGGAATGCGCCAAGGCATTTTATTGTGTGAAAAAATAACAGCCGGTCGGTGGATAGCGCATCAACACGATTCAGAAGGCTGCACCATCTACGCAAAGGCACTTGACCCGCTCCTCCACAGCAACCCTCACAGTGCCCTCCCGCCTCTCACTTGCATGGCGCATTTAAACAAACACAAGCATTGTTGTAGTACGCAGTGCATGTTCTTTTGTCCACTACGCTCTAGCACTGCCTCATAGTGCACTAGGCACTATGAAGCAGTGCTAGCTTCTCAATTCATCCACGATCACCACCTTCTGCAACATAGTGTCAGTGGTAAGGGGATGCTGCACTTGTTTAAATGCATTCGCGGGTTGGCGCGCACGAAGACGTCACTCGTCCAATCAGTCAGGTGAGTGAGGCTTTGCAAAAGGTGAGTTAGTGTTTCACACCCTACCTAGCAAATGTCGATGGCTTCAAAGCTGTGCAGCACAAAGCGTCGCAAATACGCCAAATTTGTCATTAATTATTAGATCAAAGTGTTCTCCCCACTTCGCAGTCAAAGCTGCCTCTTCCTTTGAGCGCGATGGAGAACCTCAAGACGATTCCAGGTGTACTCAACGCCACCGACGATTGCGATGGTGTCACGAGGGTGCAGGTACTGCGAGAGCAGCTCCGCCTTCTATTGCACGCTGACTGGTGTGACTCATTGCAAGCACGCCTCGCAACCTGCACCGACCCACACTGCGCCACGATTCGCAATGTGTTTCAACACACCGGGAAGTGCAGAGCGGGCGTGGACTGCAGCATGCCACAATGCGCTCCCACCAGACAGCTCGTTGTGCATTTCTGTGATTGTGAGGATGAACACTGCGCCGTGTGTGAAGCCATGAAGAATGCGGTGGAGAGGCGGTTCTATCCAACTGAAGGGGTGCCTCAGCAGACCAATCGCGGCTTCACGCTGACAAGGAAGGAACGCGGTGAGCTCATTTGCGGCATGTAAGTCAATGTTGTTTCTTCATCTCTCAATGCTGCTAGAGTACTGCACACTGCCGATTCTCCCGACCCGACTGACATCCACAATCCGCGCACAGAGCATGCTATTCGGCATGCAAAGTGCTTCGAACACTACGCCTATAGCAAAGCCAGCACCGTGCATGAGTACGACAACCTCATGGAGAACTATGTGCATTGCCGTGGGAAACTGTCGGCGAGACGTCGGTTTGTGTGAAGAAGTGGAGCTGTCTTCCCTGTGAGAATGGGCTCTTTGTTTGCATTATTGCGCGCATATATATATATATATATATGTGTGTACGTGTGTGCATTTGCCCACAAATTACTGTCATGTGAGGATGAGAGAGTGTTTGGTGCACAAAGACGGGACTATAAGAGGAGAAGTGGAGTCTAGTAGGCACGTGAGTTGAAAGAGTTGTGGTGTTGCCATTGTGATGCTATTTGGCTCAGAGACATGCAACACCAGCGTGGCCGGCCTTGAACTTACTCCAGTCTTATCCACTCAGTGCTGATTTGTGGGCATTTCATCCAATAGCGATGTATGTGTGGCTGTATCGTAGGTGCAGACATTGGCATTGTGGTCGGCAAGCCAGTTGAGTGGCATGCGTACTGAGCAGTCAATGTCCATCACCCCCTCTGTCATGGCGTCTACACTGGAGGCCAAATGACTTGACAACTGGTCGTCGTATAGACCTGGCGCAGTAGCCTGCCACTGAGGCCTCCCCTCCTCCTCCACCTCCCCTTCCCCACCCACGCTTGATCGACGCGGCGTCCTGCCTTGCGTGCATGAGTCAGGTCGCCTCGGTGTGTGTGGCATCGTGCGTTGAGTGTGCGTTTGATTAACGATAGCTCTGGCTGCACCAACTCCCCATGCTGACACATTGGCTGATTGCATAAACAATTGCAATATGCCCAACATTCTTTCTGAGGCACTGTGCTGCGCCTCTTGAGGTGTAGTAGCATCATTATTTTCGGGTCACTAAGGAAATGTGATAAATGCTTTAGGAGAGGTTGTGCCGTGTTTTGGTCGAGATGACAAAACTTGTGTGCTTGCCCTGCTGACTGCTATGCTTTATCCCTTTTACTTCGCCTTGTTTTTCTCCTCTACATCTTAAGCCTCTTGGGATTATCCTGGTCCATTTCGACAGAGACGTCGCTCAAGACCACAATCATGCGTTTACCCTATCCTCTTTTTTATTTTTCTATTCATTAAAACGGGCCTTAAAGATACCACGGGGAAGTTGTGAGTAGTTCTACCATTAACTAATGTGCCGGTCCACTGATTTACACAGTCTCCGCAATTAATTTTGGGCACTTTGGTGACGGCCAATTCTTACTACTTGCCAAAAACGTGCAACACTTCTGCACAAAGGAAGCAGTTAATAGCATGCACTTGTAGTAAGTGGAGTGAGTGGAAACCGGCATAGCTGAAGCGCATTTGCGCATCATCAGTGGTGGGGGAAGGGAGGAAGGAAGGGCGCAACTCGTGACAGTGAAGTAGGACTAATGACTTACAGATTCTGGCGCAGTGACTGCAACGCTCAGTTCAGCATGTGGCTGTTGTTTTGTGCTTCTCACAGAGACAGAGGCTTTCGTAGACAAAGTTGACATATCAGGTCGCCTGCGTGGCGGTAGCCGAGGGTCCCACAACACTCGGCTAAGGAGGCACATTACTGCTTAGGTGTGATGCCAAAGGATCGGCTGCATGAGCGTGCGTGGAATCGAAGGTATTGAGACAGATGAAGCCTTTTATATGAGTTGCATTACACAGCGTTATCAGTGGGCTGTCCTCCTCATCAAGTTGTGGATGCCTTCCCATCTTAAAATACACCCTCAACAGGCGCTTTGAAAGTGACTGCAGATGGAAAGCGACAAGAGTTCGTTTATCTCCTACTCATGTACGCATCCTCGATTATCCACACACATTTGTTTCGTAGGTAAGTGTGACTGGCCTTGCCAATGCACACATCGCAGAGCACAAGCGAGCTTCCAAGTGCATCGAATCCCTACACTTGGTGTTTTGTTTACGTACTAATGAGAAATTTATTAGATAAAATAGCTGGTCAGCATGAAATTCTTTCTCGGCTGTCAACAATTTGCTTCACCATCAACTCTGGAATTATGGCCTTCATGAAACTCACTGTATGGCGTAGTGGTTACCAATGAAATCCAATCCAACCATCATCAACACAATTGCCATTTACGTTTTAGCTGTCTTTTGTGTTGACCATGCAAATGGCTTCTTTCATGTCTTTCCTGATGGTGTATTCTTTGCTCTTCGCAGTGGGCCTTACCGCACTTTCCATGTTCGAATAGGTGGTAGTGGTGGTGGTGTGGGGGTGGGGGTGGGGGTGGGGGTGGGGGTGGGGGCAAGTCTTGCATTTAGGTCATAACTAGATGCTACGCGGCTTGCATGCGCACCCACCTTTTCAGGCACATATCGACTTCATCGTCACCTTAGCATCAACCAGGCTTCAAATGGCTGTAAAGCCATTCGATGATCGTAAGGAAGACGGGTTGGTTGACAGAGAAGCCAGTGGAGATGCCACAGGTGTCAGTGAAGATTTGATAAATACTTGTGGTGGCCTTGACGGTGGCTGATGCACTTTCAATTCGAACACGCCGAGTCCTTAGTGCATTGACCATCTTACCTCTTAGCAGAGCTTCACCAAACAGACCACTTCCAATAATGCGCTGGCCTGCCATAATATTGCACAACATGCCAACGGTCAATTCCCATCATTCCCGACATGAACAACGCTCTGTATGGAAGGCCAGTAACAGTGATTAATGGAAATGCAATTTTGCTTTAGACCGCGCGTAAATGCGTGTCTGGAGAGGGATATGCGGAAACTAATGGGTTAAGCAGGCTCTAGGGTCGCTCGCAGACAAGGTCTCGTAACTCACGAGATGATGCAAAGCAGTCGGTTGGTCATCTGTTTTGCATCACCAACTTGCATGGATTTACCACAGCGATGAATGAAATACACATGTCTCTGCCCCATAACGTCAGCAAGTGGTTTGTTTCGGGGTGCATTGCTTCCAGCAAACAAACAATGTGTCGCTTGCTAATCATACTTGCTTCACTGACAAATCAAAATATTGGCTGTGAGGCTATGATATGCAAGGAGGGCGAAATGCAACGGGCTTTGCGCTGGCGGATGGGGTGTCCTTTGCTGCAGTTGTGTATGTGTGTGTGTGTGTGTGTGCTTGCAGCAAGTGCAAAGCACTCTTTGCCCAAATAGGCCTCCTGCACTCAGTCAAGGCTAAACATATGCTGCAGAACACAAAAACATCAGAAGGCAATTGAAGCAGACAATAAGCTGGAGGAACCAAGGCCCAATTATACATGATTCGGGATAAAACTGGTAGGTGCTCCAATGAAACTAGAATATTTTGCTTTTGACTGGCCTACAAAGAGTGCCGTGAGCCGTGAAAAGTGACCTGAGCACAGATGTAAAACATCCCTGTGTTAGTTGCCTTGATTAGGCATCTAATGCTGGTTACGGTTATGGCTGATTGTGAGCGGAATAGTTTGGCGGACATTGGCATGACACAAAGGTAAGGTGTGCAGTGGCAACATCAGATGAGACGAAGCAACTGTCTCATCGCCTACCTGCCAATAACCCCGAGGCAGGATTAGGTGCATGCGAAAATAAAAATGCAAAATTAATGCAGTAAGGAGCCATAACTTTTAGGGATGGATACGCAGTCAGCGTGCTGTCAACCCAGACGCTTCAGCGAGGGAAAATCTGGCCAGAAGGCATTGCTGACAGAAGGGAACAATCCACAACAACTTCGGACAGGTCAGGTACTCGCATTTTGGGAATGGCGACAAACTGCTGCTGTCCGCTTAATTTGTTTGGCTCTTTCGTGATGCAGAACTGAAACGACAAGCTTGAGTTCACAAGCGAGGCAATTCAGCACGGAGGATAGGAAGGGAAGCAGGCGCATTATGCATCAATAGAGCAAAGCAATTTGGAAAACGCTGCAGCTTGCTGCCGGGTGTATTACTGAAGTGCCTGTGAAGGCAGGAACTGCACTACGAACCCCTGTTCCGAAATCGCGCTAGCAGTTAAAGTCTGTTTAGGCTTTCTTGTTACAGAATAAGTGCGTTTTCTGTTAGTAAAAATGTCTGTTCATTTGATCCTGGACAAGCAAGTCAATGTTCAATCGGAGGATGAACCACTCAAGGAAGAGGGTGGATTCTACTTCCACAATTGGCCTCCCTTCATCAAGTGCTTTAAAAAGGATGGGAACAGACGAAAGGGGGCGAAAGAAAGGGATGAGATCCACTTCAATGACACACTCGTCGTCTCACCAAAGTTACACTCAAAGAGATTGCAGAAGCTTGGTAGACTTCGACCCAAATCCCCAAAGCCTGGAATGCGGTTGTAGTGACAGCGGCAATAGAAGTAGGGAATTCGATGGCACGTTGACATAGTCGCATTTTCGGTCGACGCTGACGATGAACAAATACCTTTTTGCAGATGATGCAATCACACTCACCTGTGAGTATGCGATTAAACACTTTGTGCACCCTGGCCCAAAAATTGCTGCTTCTCAGCAAGGCGATGAGCCAAAGGGCAGGGGTGACCTTGAGTTATCAAATTTGGAGACGTCCGATTCATTGTTCAGTGTGAGCGCTCTTCGAGTTGGCACGAGCAATAGTGGCTTAATGGACTTTGACATGCCGATTTGCGATAGGACTGGAAGCCATCTTGACTGTGAAAGGGAGGGCAAATCATTAAAGCCAACGTAAAACATGCCTTATATACAGGATTAAGAGCAGTGTTAAAGCCGCTCAGCACCTGATTGCCTTTAAGTGCCCGCCTCTTTGCTTAAGCTTTACGATTTGTTTTGTGGCGGCGCAACTCCCCAGTGTTGAAAACAGAAAACTCCTTCTTTGTGATAAAAGACACTGAAAGCAAACCTGGAGTGGAAGTAAGTGTTAGAGGCATAACTGAAGATGATAAATAATTCACAATTCTCTTCCAAGCACGGGCACACATGTCGACTGTGTTTTCGAGACGAGGTTAAGACCTGTCCCGGCCAAGCAGAAGTCACGTGAATGAAACTGATGACTAGACGAATGGATCAATGGCAAAAAGGAAGGCAGAGTTAGTCAGTATCTCGATCGCCAGTGCATGGGTGCAACGTGACTGGACAATCGCTCCACTTTGGAGGGTCAGATGGCTGTGGCTGTCGAATCGCACGGAAGCAACATGCAGTTGAGCCGAAGCACTTTGTGTTGCATTGGACTGCCTTTGATTTGTGCATATTAATGCTGCGGCGACATCGGGAATAATTCCAGTTATGTCAATCAGAGTCGAGCAAAGCATGTTGCTTGCCATTAATTGTCTGTTCCATGCCCATATAATCTGCATTTGCGACGACCGCATGGCTGAGGATAACCATGGAAGGAAAGAGCAATTGATTTTAACTCCCTTTCATCCTTTCTTACCTTCGATCCTCCCCTTGCTTCAATACCACTTACTTGACTCACGACATCAACAAACTGCCTTCATCCGCAGTGCATCAAGCGTTAAATTATGGAGTGAGCGTCAAAAGCGGCAGATCAACAGCAAAGGTCAGGGAACCTCTCCTTTGTAGTGCCTCGACTAACGCCTTTTACTTGCTATCACCAAAAGGCGGATGCGGTTGGTGGTTCGACTAGCTAATCTTTCCGAATGCGGCTCCTTCGCCTCGCAATATTCGCAAGAGTGGCGATCAAACACATGTATCCAACTCAAATGCAATTCTCTTTATGTTTGCTTGTAGCAATGCTGCTATTATCCGACCGAATGTCACACTTTCTATAATACGTGGAAAAGTGTAAAAGGAATATAACGCGTCCCCAGAAGCAGCATCACAATCGAGTAAGTGAAAAGTTGGCGCCATCATAGATCGCTTCCATTATGGGGTGCAGTGGACAGGAGTTGACAAAAGCAAAGGCCGCGTCGATTGCATGCAGAGCCACGCTTTTGCACGAGGGCGAAGTTCGCTGGGTTAAGACATTGCGTTGCATTCCAATTTTTGTCTGCCACATTTGAAAAGCAGTGGTTCTGAACGAGAGACGTCTCATCTGTTTTCGATGCGCATGCTTCATGCTGCCTCTTTCGTGACAGGTGACTTACAGTTTATGGTCCGTAGGCACGTCTGCTGGCCTTCTGATGACTCGGTTGTTGAACACCTCTCTTCATCTAGTCGCTCATTTCCGTCCTATGCTACCAACACCACAACCAGCAGCGACAAGATTGAGCAGTTGTAATTGCTGAAAGTAATAGGTAATGCGTTTAGGAACTAATCTGTTAGTTACGACTTGGAGGAAAGGAGGACAAAACGCGCTTTCGGCCTTCTTCGTGGCATCTTACACCATAAAAGTGGAAGAAGGCAGTCATGGGTTTGTAGATTCTCTTTAGCGTTTTGTGGTTAATTTGCATACACGTGTGCATCCTACTGAAAACTGCAACTTGGATTGGTTCGAAGTGGAAGAATTATTAGCGGTGGTTTGACTTATGTTGGCAGGCATAAATGATGGTTGAAGCTAGTAGAATCAGCTGCCTTGCTATGACTGTAAGGTAGGGGATACACAGCGTTGATGGAAGCTGCATTCCTTATGCCTTTAAGATTTCGCCGAAGAAGCAGCTGAGCTACGCCCCTGTAGAAGTTGTGAGTAGTTCGCTCCAACAAAAGCGCGTCGCATCTATCTCGAGTGTACAACTCCTTATCCACCTTTAAGTGCATACACCATGTCACGAAGCTGGCAAGGAATAAGAAAAGCGACATCAACACCGAACGGTGCGATTTACCACTTTTCATCAACTCGCAAGGCAAAAAGGAAAAGTAGCTAAAGTGAGGTGGTAAAAGTTATACCAGTCACCGAGTCATGAGGCTTGTGAAATTCCTGCCTTCGGAATGCCTTGTTTTGACTCTTGATTCCCTCTTGATCCGTCCTCTACAAGCGTCGCGTTCTGTACACCCACAGAGTTGCTGTAGCTAACACATCCTGCATGCTGGATGCACTGCGATTACTAAAGAATGCGGAGATTTTAGAGGCAGTCGACCTAATACACGTACCTACCGCGGCCCCTACCCTTGATGATTACTCTGTCCACAAACACCCTCAAGCTTACAATTCTTTCAGGGAGCAAATTCATGGTTTGTAAGTTTAAGTCACTAGAGGCTAGAGCCTTAGGAGTCACTTATCACTGGCTAACTACTAACTGGTGTTTGATGAATGGGGCAAAACCTGGAAGTATTCACGACTGCCTTCCACATGCACCACCAAAGGGACTAAATTTACTGAGAACTTACTATCAAAGGAGTAAACCAAAGGAGAAGAAGCATTAAATCACTCGACTTGAATTGTGAATAGATGAGTGTGAGTCGTTGAACAAGTAGAGCGGAGCATACTGACAAATAAGAAAGGGGCGAAACTTCAACAGCAGAGGACGGCGAATGACTTCTCACCTGCGTCTTTCGGTGTAACGCCTAATGCCATGTAATGCAGCACCATCTGGATGAAGTTGGAGATCCACAGCAATGCTACTGGGGAGTTGTTGTTGCTGCCACTGTTGTAAATATCAGGAATTGTGAAGTGGACTCCAAATGAAAGGCTCAGGTGAAGGTAGATTTAGTTTGCTGTTAAAGATTCTAAAAGCCTTTACAACTGTTGTGGGATTGCACGGTGGAAAACGAATGGGCGCAAATTCATTTCCACCTACTGCTCAGTGCTATACTTTTCAAAGGCGCTTGAGATATCAGCGGCTCATTAGAGCTTTATACTTGTGTCGGCGAGATAATCCCTTGAATTAATCCTCGAACGATTTGGGTGGTATTGTCTATGGACGTGTTTAGGGAGTAAGGAGAACGACGAAATGAACTGTAGCCAGAACTGATGGGAGCAAGAGTGACTGTAGGAGGATTTAATAAAAAATTGTCCAGTGTTTAAAGGATTCATCATCTGTCGGTAGAGTAGAGCAAGCCGTGCCACCTTCAGGCCTCCAGGAGAAACCACGGCAGGGCTTGGGCATAGGATTCATTTTGGCATATAATCAGTGGGTGGCGGATCCCACCCGATTGCTTCCCTGTTCCTCCCAGGAAGTTTACGAGCAGCCTTTTGTAGCAGCACATTATCGGGTTTCAATTGAAAGCGATCGTCCCTGTTAATCATAACAAGCCATCGGTACCGTCAAGACTGCGTTGCAGTACAGTTTCAAGTACTGACTCACGCTGACGTGCATTCATTTAGCACAGTATTTCAGCCGAGCTCTCTGGAATGAAAAAATATCGTTCGTGGCACTATCATTGCCCTGAAGCACACAAATGGTGAGACCAATTACAATTACTACCATCTTCTCGCAGGGGCTGAGGCTACTTTACGTGTTCAGTAAAGTGCCATCAATTAGAACTGAAGGGTGCCGAACCTTGCTATGTGTAAAATTTATGCAAAACATTATTAGAAATACTCTCATAATGACTCTGCATTGCGGAGCGCCGATGGTAGGGACATTACTGCACTTTGTGTGCTCCTTCCAGACAGCATAGTCACCGGGAGTGTGATAGTAGAGGAAGGAGAGATGGACATTGCGATTCGCGGGTTCCCACTGTAACAACTTTTGAGCACTCGTCTCCACGCACTTCGTGCCATGAGGGTGCGTTAAAACATAGCGCATGGTGTCTTATCGAAAGTGAGGTTCTCTGTGAAGGCGTGCGGGTCCACTCAGCCCACCAACATTCAAATGCATGGAGGAGATGTTCGCCTCATCACTTGCATCAGCCATTCCTCCATGCAATGAAGCCTAGTCCTTCCACTCACACATAAATCAACTGCGATCGTGGCACGCAGTCTAACTTGATTCGCGACTTCTCTTGCCTCCAGGTTGAGACGATTTTTAGCATTCCATTTTTCTCAAATGGAAGAAAAGCAGGTTCACTCCAACCAAAGTCGTTGTGTCATTGTTTTATAGCATTGAACTTCTCAATTTCCTAGTCAACCTTACCTCATGAACGCTGACCTTCACTTTACAATAAGATCAGTAACTTCACCCAACACCGCACCGTCAAGCTGATCTTGCCAGTTAAGGGTAGCACCTCTTTGAAAGGATGTGATGGCTCACCTGCATTTGACATTCACGCTAGCAGTGGCACAGCAGACGGCTAGACGATGCTTAACTTGCCAAAGTCTGCAATGTGGCAGGAGAAGAGTAGGAGAAGAAGACTTCGTTAAGGCGAGAAATGCTGCTGGGTGTGACTCGGAGTCCCTACAACCACTTCTCTTGGGAAAGCTCGGCTCGCCAGTCCTGCCCTCACATGCAGGCAGGCTAGTAGGGAGATCTGCTTTCGCACATTGGCATGCCATGCCACTTATTTGTTTTCGTGCTTTCCGGGAACTCGTCCACCGTGGTGAACGGGCAGTCTGTATGCACATTCACTTCGACAGAAGAAAAGGCAGGAAGAACAAAGGGAGAATGAAGCGAAACTGCGGCGTCAAATGCTTTAATCTGGAAGTGCTTGCAATTGCACAGCACAACAAGGAGCCGCATGTCAGAAAATGAGGCGAAAGTGGTCGGTAATAAGGCTGTAGATGACTTTAGATTCCTCCCTCATTATAGATGCGTTAAATAGTGTCTTATTTTGTTGTTCCATAGGTGGAGTCAATGGAGCCTCCACCCCTACGAGCATATCAGCTAATGCTTTCCTTAGGATCGACAGCATTGCATGAATGGAATCTGGCCCATCGGTGCCATCGAAGTGCATCCACTTGGACTGACTTGAGGTGGAGTTCATACCTCGAACAGCTACCTGCTCCAACATCTTCGCTGTCAGCTGTTTGACGGTTCGTCAAGGTAGGTTTGAAGTGCAGTATTGACTGCGCGATGCAATGGATCCTGTCTGCAGACCCTGCAGCTCCAAGGCAACCAGACGCCCCTCCCACTTCCATAAACTCGAGTGCTGCGCCTGCATGTTATCGGAGTATAGGTTGTAGGATCGGCAGATCAAGTACGCTTGACTGCGATTCATGATGACCTGCTGCAATGTAAATGAGGAATCTCCGCATGCATGTAGAATATGCGTTACGATGTTGTGGTGCTTTATCGCCTAGGGAAGTGCGATGTCGCTTGGAGATGTCCCAGGCTTACCCACCTGACATCCATCAAGCTTAATGCGCTCAATGGTCTTCAGTCGTCCCCTCCTCCGATGGCCACATTTGCATACCACGCCATATGAGCCTATAAACGTGCCAAAATCCGTCTCTGTCCAATCTTCATTTACCGCCCCAAAGTCTCCGAAATCCGAATGATTGTAGGCAGGCATCCAGAGCCAAATTAGAGTGAGCTAAGCTCTTAAAGCCAATCCACTGGAAGTCATCGTTTTGTCCAAATTTACTCACCACAAATGCACAACAGCCTCGAGGCATGCACATCAGCGTTTAGACATGGAGCAAATGCTTTGTGAGTAGCCAAAGAGCCGCAAATACGACTAAATTCTACGGAACCTTAGCATCGACTGAACCCTTTCTGTTTGGGATGATGATACATTTTGCTTTTCAATTGTGAGTGGTGTGTTCCCCATCGGTGTCGTGGACGCAAACTTTGAATGCATTTCAGGGTACACACACACTATGCTTGGGAGAACGGGTTTGAAACTAGCACCCTTTTCAACAAACATGGGCGCAACGATTTGGCAACGGCAGTCCATTGCAAGGAGTGAATTCAGCTTTTGGCCATCTTTAAAACGTCCCTGCGTAGCACTGATGACTGTCATTACGTTTCCATTTAGGTCATCGCAGAAGAAATGCATGCAGGCTCTGCTAAAATCAGGTGCTTTTGGCAGTCTTGTTTATCACGGGTGCCACGATGAGGCATTGAAGGAGAGGTGAGTCAATGTGATAATCTCTGTTGGTGGGCTAATGGCGTGCGAATGAAAGGGTGGGTCGCCAGAGTCAAGCGGGACAGTGAGTAGCTGTCGGCACTGAAGCAAGGGCGTGCTGAACGGACCTTCCTTCGCTATGTTGCAGGTCTAAAGGCTGGCGATTAGGATTGACTCTCGAAATTAAAGCAACAAGTGTAGAGCAGCAGCATCATGTTCACAGCACCCATTCAACTGCCACAAATATGGGACTTTCTCATTGCACCTGTCAATGCATCACCGAAAAACGCGGTGTGGGCAGGCAATTCAAACACCTGATGGCTTAGAGGAAACAACGCATAATGTAAGACTTGAGGAAGCCACAACACAGGCAATGGTAGCTGCACCAAAAAGGCAATCCAGCCAAGCAGGCGGGAGGGGACTGACATAAAATGTCATAAGCGCAGGTCACACGTCTTTCACATACATCGATAAGCCATTAGCTCATGACAAATACCAGTCAACCCAACCTGTATGGAGTAAAGAATAGGGAGTCGGACTTCTCTCGTTCCATTTGTCTCGCTCCTTTTACCGCAGCAAGTCATGAGCGGATAGGTTTTGACCTCTGCATACAGGCCTCACACAGACCAATACTTTTGCAATGTAGGAGAGAAAACAAAGCATGGAATGCATTTTAAGCAGTCTACAACTACGATGACACTGGCGATTGCGTAGGCGGAGGTGAACTAATCCAGCAAGAGGTCGAGGTAGATGGGGAAAGGCTGGTTAAAATCCTCCCTGGAGAATGTCAATGGAATTGCATGTTTATCAGGTGGATAGCGGTGCCAGGTTTGTAAAATGCAACAAATCCTCTGAGAGTTACATGAGCTAAAGGGAGACTCATGAAGGCCAAGGGGCGTTGGGACTGTCGCTTCAAACCCCTCCAATCATGAGGTCAGTAGCCATGGAGTGCCGAATCGATCCACCACTGTAAAGTCCCTGATTTTCAAAGCAGACATTTTATCCAACTAGAACACTGCGCAAAACCATCAGTTTGTCATTCAACTAACACTAAAGGAGTGCTAATTTATCAGCGTTCCGGATGTAGTGAATCTCGGACTGAGCATTTTAGGTTGTAGATAAGTCTTTTCATCGTGGCACAATTTCAGCATCACCTCGTCAAACATTGATCGTCACGTTTGCAATACGTGGGCCGACGGATAGACCAGGTGCGATGGAGTGTCGCGTGCAATTCCTCCTTAGCCCTGGTGACATTAATTGCTCTCCATTGGCAGCTGAACCAACGATTTGACTGCTATAGTGCGTCAAGCACCTGCTGAATCGGCACTTTTCCGATACAATCCCCAAAAGAATTGAGGCTGATTTGGTCAGTTGTTGTACACTACTCAAGAAGCATTTTGCCTGAATAAACACCTGATGCCTTCCGCGTACGTGGCGTATTATCTGGAGAGGCCTAGCAAAACCCAGCATCGCCAGTTCGGATAACAGCTTTGTCATGATTCTGCTTCACTACATTCGCTCAGTCATTGAAGGGGCGTAGATATCACTGCACGTCATTTAAAAACGGCCAATGCAGATGATGATGTTGACTTTTGGAAGCAAGGCTTTTCTCTGGGCTCCCGAAACTGCAGCTTGTGTTGCACTTAGGAAGCATTCGACACGTGCCTTTTCTCATCCGTCTTCATGCCATTGGAATATGTGGGTTAGGAACTTGAATGCTCCTTGTTGACAATGTGCAGAGCAGGCACTGGGCTCAAAAAGCTCGTCTATCTCAGCGATTTATGGCGACTCTTCTGACCACTCACTTTACTTGAATGCAGCATTCATGTCTAATAACCTCGCTTCATCGACACTTCTAAAGCGTCTTCCATCTTATCTAATCTAGTCTAATCTACATTCTAGGTGGCGCCATTACGCACCGGTGTGGTAATCGTTTCAAGTACCGCTAACTGTGTCTAGTGGATGCACATGAAGCAGGGCCCATTCTTTGCTCATGCAGTGATTATCAAATGAGGCTGCTATGGAAACTTGACGAAGAACTTGTGGTTCCAATGTTCATGGTAGGTTCCACTCAACCCTCATTTCAAGTTGCATTCAGTAGCGATGTTGATTTGCTTGGGCCATGTGGCATTGTGCAACCTCAGTTCGACCTCAAGCATAACAACGCCTTTCATGTTTTCCACATTCCAAAAAGTATGCAATGTTCTACAGCTGCCTCTTTCCTCCCTGCCCTACAAACCTTCTGCCACATCACGCGTCTTTGTGCAAGTGCCCTAATTGTTAAATCTACCAGCCGAAATCCACCTCAGGTGTAACAATGCCCAAGACGAAAGAAGCGAAATGGAAGACCTGATTCCTCTCTTACACTGACCGCATGTCTGCTTGCTAAGTACATAGCTGAGCTTGCATCTGTAGGGGCCAGTTGAAATAGCTCGCTGGATTGCACTGAAACACAGAGAAATGAATGCGTCATCACGAAGCTTTTATGTAGGGGTGCAATGCAACGGCGAATGCAATGACCCCTGATTTCACACTCAACTGTTCATCTCGTGCAATGAAGCCGTGGCGCTTCCTGCAACCATTCAAGCTACTGGTGAGATTTGGCACAAAGCAATACGATGCGACGTTTGCCTTGTATTATCAGTCAGGCAACACCTTACCAATTTCGCAGTCACATCCATCCGTGTCCAAGCCATCATCACTTCTTTTCTGCAGTGTGCTTACCACCTCCACACAGCAAATGCTCTCGTCTTATTAAGTGTACAGTCCGGATCAAAGAAGAGCACAGTAAAACAGCTTGAATTTCACTGCAAACTCACAAATTTCGCCAACTTAATTGACCTTGACCACAGTCACATTATGAGTTCATACAAAGTGCCTGCAAAGCAGAAGGGACTAAGGCTTTGCAATAAGATATTCCTGTGGAATATAGCAGGTAAATGAAGCATTAACTACCGAAATCGTGCGAGTCCATGTGTTCTCGCAACTCCACCGTAGTCGCACACGCTGTTGGGCATACTGGGCAGTGAAGTTGCATCCCCAAAATTTCCATTCTCGCCACCGCGGTGTGGTCTACTAAAGCATGAATGCTGCAATAGTTTGTAGGCGATGCCAAGGCCACTAAGAAGAGTGGAGCATGCATTGCATTGGGTCAAAGATTAGCTGGTGCAAACTCACGCAAATGTCTTCTGATATGATGACGGAAAAGCAAGTCGAAGTTGGTGAATGCAGCAGAACAGAGGCCACACACGGTGTGATCTGAGACTGTTTTTGAGGTCACAAGTTGCTGTGTTGCTTTTTTCAAATGGCGGTATAAAGAAAGAATGATGGAGAGTATGGTAATTTTCTCACCTTCTTGATGCAGCAGGAGCATCTGATGAGTTTGGCAAAGCATTTGACAGACAGGGCAATGCAGGTTGGAATTTGCTGAAACATGTCAAGTAATCGTAAATGAGGTGGTGGAGCAGTGCTGTGATTCTACTACTTCGAAGACTTATTGCGCTGGCCTTAATCATTGGCCTAACACGATGAGTTATTTTGTCCACGACATTTCATCGAGCTATGATCTGAGGCATAATACCCGTGCATATGGGCAAAACTATGCTTATGCATGGATTCATGTGCACAATAGTCCGTGTACGCATAGAAGTGCATTCTACAACAGAATCCTTCCCACCTCCATGCACCAGTTCCATGTGTACTAGGTATAAGATGAGGCCTCTGAACGTCTTCACGCATATTCTGCATTGGTGAACATCCATCTTTGTAAAGACGAAGAAGATTTGGATTAGATTCTAATACTGAGCCAACGGTGACTTTGGCGAGCATGCGAGGCGGCTTCGTGGATCCCTCCTCAACCCTAGATGCGATTAAATCGCAGAGGAGCAGCAGTCGTGTGTGACCGAAACCCAGTTAACCTTACCGCACCTCACTACACTCTTCGTTCTCTTCTCAAACGACGAACTATTGCACGCATTAAGCACCTCCTGCAATGGATAAGTGGTTGTTTGGTAGGCTCCATAATTGAGTGCTTGAACCAATGTCCCACCGCGTTGTCGCCAGCGACTAAGATCCCCTTATGCCTCTCTACAAAGCGACAACATTAAGTCATCAAAAGTGCATGATGATTGAAGCACTTTTGATGTAGCACTCACTCTGAGCGACATAAGACTGCACCAGATACGGACACGATATTGCTCACAGGATTTTGCAGTACCTGACCGATTGCCAATACCCATCGCATGCACCGGCCTGACAAACAGGTTGCGATATTAGGGCAGCAAACTAGCCGACTCAGCATACACCATTTCTTTCCGACTTGACGCTTCTACGCTAGAATCGGTGAGGGGGTTAGATTTGCCTGCAAAGACTTGCCTTCTGGTAGCCAGGGCCAATACCTGGCACACCACCTACAGAAGTAAATTCCCAGTCGTGTGCATACAAGACTGGTAAGACATGGAAACTGGCACTGCGCATTACTGCTGCGGATGAATTCCAGGTTCTGCGGACCGCGTTTTGGGTAAATGCGATGCACCTGCGATGACTGAAACTTGGGTCCCCAATGTTGATGCTTCATTCCTACGAAATCAGAGAGTGCATAAATCATGCCCTCAATCGGCATAGCCTTGAAGGTCCAAGGTTTAAAGATCGTAACTTGCCTCACATTGTTGTATGCCAAAGCAATACTAAGGCAAGTGATGCCTCAGACAGCAGCCACGGTGAGGGAGTATCAGTGAGAAATGCACCAAGTTAGCTGTGAACAAATGCCTCTCATTTATTCGCATTTACTCCCCAATTTCCAAACACTTAGCAAGAGTGAACCTCATCGGTCATAGGATCGTCCACCTCATTTTAATGGCAAAGTCTCCCTCCTCCTTGACCAACAATGCAAAGGAGATGAGCAGTAGATCTCTCCCATACTTCCAATTGTCTTTGTAGTTTAACATTCGTCTAAATGCTTTGCTGTTGCATTACTTCTGGCATTAGTACTAACAACTACTAGCGCTGGTCTTCGAGTTGTGTCCGCATTACCTCTGATTATCCAGGTGCATGCATGCATGCATGCATGCATGCGGACCACAGCTGTGGTCAGTGTGCAAAACTGCCAGCTTTGCTGCCATCTTCGTAGTTGTTCTTGGACTCGGGACACTCCGCTCACTTTTTGCTTTTTCATTTTCACTCAGATTCTCCAACTTTATTCATTACTGCTCGAGCTTAATAATCAGCCAACTGGTGACCCTTGCTTGTTGTGCACCTGTAACAATTGCTTAACAATCGCATTTGGTGGACGTTGTAGAAAACGATTTTGTGGAATGGCTGACTTCCAACACGGCAGACGTCTGTTATCCACTTGGCATGTCTGTTTAGGCGAAGACCAAACACTTCACCTAATCTATTTACGAATCTCATTTCCAAGTATCCCTACAACAAGGGAACAAACAACGCTAAACACGAAAAGAGTTCTGTCCGCTTCTCCAAATCGCCGTCCTAGTTCTGGCCATGGGGAAGTGCCCATTCGTCACGGATCCACGGCGTATACAATGCGAACAAAAGAAACTCACAGATGGCATTTCTCAGCTGAGTTCCAAGGTGAAAAGACGATAACTCGACTACCAACCATAAATGCGTCCATTCTCGAATTAACTGATACAGTTGTGAGCAATGCGTTTCCGGCAGATTCCTCATTTGTGCACTCCCGGTATAGATGCATGTACATGCGTGGGGCAGACGAATGAGGCATGCTTGCCTATGCTCCTCACATCTCAACTTGCTACTTTACTGTCCTTGAGTGATGATGACTGGGGGGACTTCGCATACTGCGCCCTTAACAAACAGATTTGAAATAACCAGAGTGGGGAGTGGAAGAGTACGATGCAAGAATAAGATGTAATGATCAGTGAGCAACGCATGAAGGTCTTAGAGACATCCTCAATACTTCAGTGCACCTTAAACTACAGTTACACCTTGCGAGGTGTGCACACTGAAACTCTTGATTGGCACAGTGAAACTAATGATGATGATTCTCCAGCGGTTGCTTTGAGGCATGCCGCACACCTCAAAGAAGCCGCATCTTTGCCTTTACTGTACCTCGACAATAACTTTTTCGCAGTTTGAACTGATATAATTGGAAAGGAGAGGGCAGCGTGGTGGAGCATTAACCTTTCAACAGTAGCACAGCATCCCTCATTTGTCTCTTGATCTTGTCCCTCAGCCAAATCTCGCTTTCTAACTGACACCAGATAACTTGGCCTCACTGAAAGCTGGCAGGAGCTGGTGAGTTTGTAGTGCTCAGATGCGCCAAGTTCACATCAACCTAGCCTTTCTACCAATCAGCGATACTCAGCTGTCATTTATGGTTGAATGTGTCAAATGTCGCAAAATGATGATGGAAAAGAAGGCATCCTTCTTAGAAAGAAACTGATGCCAGAGGCCTGTTTTGCTTTCATGGTAGAAAATTATGATTTCAATCCCCACCTTCCTGTGTACAATTCTACGTATGCGAGCAATTGGAGTGTTCAGAACTCCTCATCGTCGGAGACATTGCATGCAGCTACAGCCTCCCAGTTGGGCACACGCGTGTATGCATGTGCGTCGCGATGGATAACTCTTTGTCAGTCCCTCTGTGAAACTCCATTTATTATGCCATCCACCATGCCTCTTTCTTGCCTTTTTAGGCCATTCACATCCCTAACATCCGATTGGCACTAAAGATTACGATCCACGCTTACCCGTTGTGCAAACTCACTTTACCTAGATTCAAACCATGGCAGATTTCCAACCACTTCTGCCTTATATCCATCAACTACGGCGCGACAATGCGATGGTCAGGTAGAAAACCGCTTGACTAGCCAAGTTTCGTAACAATGGTATTGAAGTAAATTGGAAACGGCTCATTACATAGCAAGGTTGCCCTTCTTACCACATTAAATTAGGCTCCCAATTCAAGCCTGTAAATGACGTCAAGATTGGCGCTTTCTTACCCAAGGGATGATGCAAGGATAGGGTTATCCCGAAAACCTGCTGACAGAAATTGCATTAACCCTCGTCAACTCTGCGTTGTTGAGGCGATAGCCTTTGGGATCGAATGCAGCACGCAGTAGACGAAGGCGCAATAGGCCAATGACATTCCGCTTAGTTGGATGCTCCTGTTCTGTGTGGAACAGCACTGCATCCAGGCGGTCAGATGCAAATCCGCAGAAGACGCAGCGGTGATCTTCCTCGTGCTCTTCTTGAGTAGGAGGCTCTTGCGGCTCTTTGGGAACACGCGACTGAGGAGGCTGTGGGATGTCGGAACTTCTGTATTTCTTTACAAATTTGGGACCTGGTGTCAGGGTTACAGTTTCATCACCTATAGAAAAGAACGCATCAGGTGTGCTTCATTGGCGTTTGCACGAAGGGCAAGGAGCAGAGGCTGTAATCACACCCCACCTAAATGCGTCATTATGTGACCGGCCATTTCCGAGAGAGTGCTAAAACCTGTGAGGCAAAGCACACACAGGTAGAACTTGTAATTACTGTGCCGTAGGATGTGCAGACGCATCCAATCCAGGTCGTCACTCTCTTCGTCGCACACAGTGCATTTGTACCCGCCGTCAGTCTTCTGTTCACCTTCCGCAAGGAAATTAAATAAGGAAGTAAACCACTTGCATGAAAATGCAAAGCCTTCTTTAAGGTAGGCGACAGTGCACGAAATGACAAATTTTGCGCAACGCATTAATCTCTCCATGTGATATGAGCTTAATGGCTACCAAGGTTGCATAGCTTTGTACCGCACGCGCGTACAGATCATTTCTGTGATGCATCGTATCCGCTCCTCTCGATCGCCTACAAAAGGATTCTCGATGGCCTCCCATTGAGAACATAATTTAGTCGGGTGTCATTGTTCTTCAGCATCTCCTAGTGTAAATATGCACAAGTGATGGTCAAGCAATCGCATTGCTTGTCGAAATGCGCGCATTTAATGGCAAATCACGCACTTACTTCTATCTCTGCAAGGGACCCAATCCCGTCTTTGGGGTTCATAGTAAATGCTTCGAGTATCCTTCTCTCCTCTTCCACTTCCTCGCCTAAGCTCTCAGTTGGAGCATCTAGTTCCATGATTTGCTGCCTTATTGTTTCCTCCAAGCCTTAAAATTGCGAGAGAACCTTATGCACAACCATGAAGCATCTCTCATTTGGCACAACTATACTCCCCACACTCTTACCATCACCCCGGCTCGTGTCTCCACCTTGACACATTTCCTTTGGGTTTTAGTGAACAAGCATCAATCGCAGCCTTCGCAAAGCTAATCAAGTAAGCTGATCTCACTCCTCACTCGTGGAGTGTGTACTCGTTCCATTTAAAGTGGCGTAAAGTCTTATTCTCATGTTATTAGTATCTTGTGTTATCAATGCATAAGGCTTCACAGCTAAGGACTACTATGCAAAATTAGGCAATGTAACGTGTTTCTACACGCACTGTGAATGATGCTAATTAGCTAGGACCATTAGTCTGCACCAACAGACTGCCTCTACTGATTTTCTACTAGTAGGGTTAGCAAGTTGGTTGCGTCCTGAATAGTTGGGCACATAGCATTCAGAGATCACGGTCAATGGTGCGCTGACCACACCAATGAGATTGCTCGCAAAGCCCACAGTCGCATCCTCTACTAATGGCATTTTTATTATTAAAATCCAAACAATTCTGCGACAGAGTAGGCGAACCCAGAAAATGGTTGTAATGATTGTGCTCTACTTATGACCATTCCACGATTTAGGACGCAGAACAAATAAACGGCGGTCAATGCTGGGACGTAATGGATCAGGAAGGGTAGCAGGCTATCGGAGAGTATGGTGAACATGTTGCTGCAGAGGAGCTCCTCTTGAGCGATTGAAGGCATGAACGCAAAAATCTAATTCAGAGCGTCAGGCGGAACGAGCATTTAAACGTCCAAGAAATGGACGTCATTATTAGTATCTGGGCAGTGAGCAAACCGCACAACACGGCACAACACCTCTTCTCTCGAAGTGGAGCACCAGCATTGCGTTATATTTTCACTAACAATTACGCCTTTCCATTGTGTGATTTGGCAATCTAAAATTCTGTGCATAAATTTTAAAAAAGCTCGTAGCTGCAAATTGGTTAACAAGGCTTGGCCCCGTAGAAGTTTGATGAAGACATTCTCTTACCTCCACTTGCACTAGATTCTGAAACATTTCAGAACAATTCGCGGTCCTACCAGCGATAAGATGTCGCTGTCAATCAATGCCGTCGGGAGCTATGCTCAACCCATGATGGCCACCAGACATTCTTCGTGGGCAGGAGCTACGAACTCACCGCAAATAGGACTGCGGGCAGCCTTAAGCAGAATCTAGGGGCGCATTTGAGGTCGAAAACAAAGGTACTGCATAAGACCGTCTCCACTGCCGCTCTGCATTAGACCTAAAATGCGGAGCCAACTGTGTGCGCCACCGCATTTCTCTGGTGGTGAGGTTCATCAAACTAAGGGATATTTCAAGTCGCGAAAATTGGTTAGCCACGTGGCGTGTTCATGATTAGACGAGAAAATGAAATCTATTGAACAGTATGGAATTCAGCTATCGTTGAGTGACTAACTGGCTTGCAAAATGCTTGACCATTGTTTTGTGTTAATTTTTCGGCGCAAACTAAGGTGGCTAGGATATTTGCTGCTCTAAAATAACTGACCAACACGTTGCCACCACAGCAACTTCCGGTTTTCATCATCTGAGCAAAATTCGCTTGTTGAAGTTCACCAGTTCGAGCACGACGGGAATCGTGTTTAGTCTCTGGGCAATCAACCCAAAGCACAGTTGATATCAGCAACCTCCCCACAGCATATTCCTTTGCTAGCTGCCAATGCTTGGCAAGCTTAAGTACAATGCTGCAGAGTCATATCTGCAGTTCCACCCTGATCCGATTCGTTGCATAAGGCCCCCAGAAATTTGAGCGCAGTTTTCACGAGGAGATGCGATTCCACCTCTTTGAGCAGATGTGGCCACCCTTTCCACTGCACTAAAGCTGCACCCTGAAGGCTGATTAGCCTCGCACCTTAATAATAGAGACAATTTATGGTCCCTTGCCCATTCATGAATCACTTACTTTACGAAAGTTCCAAACCAACCGCCAGAAATTGTGATCCGCACTTGAAGGTATCCTGTGTCTTCACGTACGCTGAATGCCAAAGCAGTGTTCCTTCTCTCTAACCTTACGATCGCATAATGACCAGCCTCACCACCGATCATGATAAAATTACTCAAGCCGATTACTGAACTTAGAGTATATCTGGTTGTTTCAAATCTGTTTGTTAAGGGCGCAGTATGCGAAGTCCGCCCCAGTCATCATCATTCAAGGACAGTAAAGTAGCAAGTTGAGATGTGAGGAGCATAGGCAAGCATGCCTCATTCGTCTGCCCCACGCATGTACATGCATCTATACCGGGAGTGCACAAATGAGGAATCTGCCGGAAACGCATTGCTCACAACTGTATCAGTTAATTCGAGAATGGACGCATTTATGGTTGGTAGTCGAGTTATCGTCTTTTCACCTTGGAACTCAGCTGAGAAATGCCATCTGTGAGTTTCTTTTGTTCGCATTGTATACGCCGTGGATCCGTGACGAATGGGCACTTCCCCATGGCCAGAACTAGGACGGCGATTTGGAGAAGCGGACAGAACTCTTTGTCGTGTTTAGCGTTGTTTGTTCCCTTGTTGTAGGGATACTTGGAAATGAGATTCGTAAATAGATTAGGTGAAGTGTTTGGTCTTCGCCTAAACAGACATGCCAAGTGGATAACAGACGTCTGCCGTGTTGGAAGTCAGCCATTCCACAAAATCGTTTTCTACAACGTCCACCAAATGCGATTGTTAAGCAATTGTTACAGGTGCACAACAAGCAAGGGTCACCAGTTGGCTGCTTATTAAGCTCGAGCAGTAATGAATAAAGTTGGAGAATCTGAGTGAAAATGAAAAAGCAAAAAGTGAGCGGAGTGTCCCGAGTCCAAGAACAACTACGAAGATGGCAGCAAAGCTGGCAGTTTTGCACACTGACCACAGCTGTGGTCCGCATGCATGCATGCATGCATGCATGCACCTGGATAATCAGAGGTAATGCGGACACAACTCGAAGACCAGCGCTAGTAGTTGTTAGTACTAATGCCAGAAGTAATGCAACAGCAAAGCATTTAGACGAATGTTAAACTACAAAGACAATTGGAAGTATGGGAGAGATCTACTGCTCATCTCCTTTGCATTGTTGGTCAAGGAGGAGGGAGACTTTGCCATTAAAATGAGGTGGACGATCCTATGACCGATGAGGTTCACTCTTGCTAAGTGTTTGGAAATTGGGGAGTAAATGCGAATAAATGAGAGGCATTTGTTCACAGCTAACTTGGTGCATTTCTCACTGATACTCCCTCACCGTGGCTGCTGTCTGAGGCATCACTTGCCTTAGTATTGCTTTGGCATACAACAATGTGAGGCAAGTTACGATCTTTAAACCTTGGACCTTCAAGGCTATGCCGATTGAGGGCATGATTTATGCACTCTCTGATTTCGTAGGAATGAAGCATCAACATTGGGGACCCAAGTTTCAGTCATCGCAGGTGCATCGCATTTACCCAAAACGCGGTCCGCAGAACCTGGAATTCATCCGCAGCAGTAATGCGCAGTGCCAGTTTCCATGTCTTACCAGTCTTGTATGCACACGACTGGGAATTTACTTCTGTAGGTGGTGTGCCAGGTATTGGCCCTGGCTACCAGAAGGCAAGTCTTTGCAGGCAAATCTAACCCCTCACCGATTCTAGCGTAGAAGCGTCAAGTCGGAAAGAAATGGTGTATGCTGAGTCGGCTAGTTTGCTGCCCTAATATCGCAACCTGTTTGTCAGGCCGGTGCATGCGATGGGTATTGGCAATCGGTCAGGTACTGCAAAATCCTGTGAGCAATATCGTGTCCGTATCTGGTGCAGTCTTATGTCGCTCAGAGTGAGTGCTACATCAAAAGTGCTTCAATCATCATGCACTTTTGATGACTTAATGTTGTCGCTTTGTAGAGAGGCATAAGGGGATCTTAGTCGCTGGCGACAACGCGGTGGGACATTGGTTCAAGCACTCAATTATGGAGCCTACCAAACAACCACTTATCCATTGCAGGAGGTGCTTAATGCGTGCAATAGTTCGTCGTTTGAGAAGAGAACGAAGAGTGTAGTGAGGTGCGGTAAGGTTAACTGGGTTTCGGTCACACACGACTGCTGCTCCTCTGCGATTTAATCGCATCTAGGGTTGAGGAGGGATCCACGAAGCCGCCTCGCATGCTCGCCAAAGTCACCGTTGGCTCAGTATTAGAATCTAATCCAAATCTTCTTCGTCTTTACAAAGATGGATGTTCACCAATGCAGAATATGCGTGAAGACGTTCAGAGGCCTCATCTTATACCTAGTACACATGGAACTGGTGCATGGAGGTGGGAAGGATTCTGTTGTAGAATGCACTTCTATGCGTACACGGACTATTGTGCACATGAATCCATGCATAAGCATAGTTTTGCCCATATGCACGGGTATTATGCCTCAGATCATAGCTCGATGAAATGTCGTGGACAAAATAACTCATCGTGTTAGGCCAATGATTAAGGCCAGCGCAATAAGTCTTCGAAGTAGTAGAATCACAGCACTGCTCCACCACCTCATTTACGATTACTTGACATGTTTCAGCAAATTCCAACCTGCATTGCCCTGTCTGTCAAATGCTTTGCCAAACTCATCAGATGCTCCTGCTGCATCAAGAAGGTGAGAAAATTACCATACTCTCCATCATTCTTTCTTTATACCGCCATTTGAAAAAGCAACACAGCAACTTGTGACCTCAAAAAACAGTCTCAGATCACACCGTGTGTGGCCTCTGTTCTGCTGCATTCACCAACTTCGACTTGCTTTTCCGTCATCATATCAGAAGACATTTGCGTGAGTTTGCACCAGCTAATCTTTGACCCAATGCAATGCATGCTCCACTCTTCTTAGTGGCCTTGGCATCGCCTACAAACTATTGCAGCATTCATGCTTTAGTAGACCACACCGCGGTGGCGAGAATGGAAATTTTGGGGATGCAACTTCACTGCCCAGTATGCCCAACAGCATGTGCGACTACGGTGGAGTTGCGAGAACACATGGACTCGCACGATTTCGGTAGTTAATGCTTCATTTACCTGCTATATTCCACAGGAATATCTTATTGCAAAGCCTTAGTCCCTTCTGCTTTGCAGGCACTTTGTATGAACTCATAATGTGACTGTGGTCAAGGTCAATTAAGTTGGCGAAATTTGTGAGTTTGCAGTGAAATTCAAGCTGTTTTACTGTGCTCTTCTTTGATCCGGACTGTACACTTAATAAGACGAGAGCATTTGCTGTGTGGAGGTGGTAAGCACACTGCAGAAAAGAAGTGATGATGGCTTGGACACGGATGGATGTGACTGCGAAATTGGTAAGGTGTTGCCTGACTGATAATACAAGGCAAACGTCGCATCGTATTGCTTTGTGCCAAATCTCACCAGTAGCTTGAATGGTTGCAGGAAGCGCCACGGCTTCATTGCACGAGATGAACAGTTGAGTGTGAAATCAGGGGTCATTGCATTCGCCGTTGCATTGCACCCCTACATAAAAGCTTCGTGATGACGCATTCATTTCTCTGTGTTTCAGTGCAATCCAGC
This sequence comes from Taenia crassiceps, assembly GCA_023375655.1. NCBI lineage: Eukaryota > Metazoa > Platyhelminthes > Cestoda > Cyclophyllidea > Taeniidae > Taenia > Taenia crassiceps. The sequence goes on from JAKROA010000016.1 coordinate 56,092, forward strand.
GAGCTATTTCAACTGGCCCCTACAGATGCAAGCTCAGCTATGTACTTAGCAAGCAGACATGCGGTCAGTGTAAGAGAGGAATCAGGTCTTCCATTTCGCTTCTTTCGTCTTGGGCATTGTTACACCTGAGGTGGATTTCGGCTGGTAGATTTAACAATTAGGGCACTTGCACAAAGACGCGTGATGTGGCAGAAGGTTTGTAGGGCAGGGAGGAAAGAGGCAGCTGTAGAACATTGCATACTTTTTGGAATGTGGAAAACATGAAAGGCGTTGTTATGCTTGAGGTCGAACTGAGGTTGCACAATGCCACATGGCCCAAGCAAATCAACATCGCTACTGAATGCAACTTGAAATGAGGGTTGAGTGGAACCTACCATGAACATTGGAACCACAAGTTCTTCGTCAAGTTTCCATAGCAGCCTCATTTGATAATCACTGCATGAGCAAAGAATGGGCCCTGCTTCATGTGCATCCACTAGACACAGTTAGCGGTACTTGAAACGATTACCACACCGGTGCGTAATGGCGCCACCTAGAATGTAGATTAGACTAGATTAGATAAGATGGAAGACGCTTTAGAAGTGTCGATGAAGCGAGGTTATTAGACATGAATGCTGCATTCAAGTAAAGTGAGTGGTCAGAAGAGTCGCCATAAATCGCTGAGATAGACGAGCTTTTTGAGCCCAGTGCCTGCTCTGCACATTGTCAACAAGGAGCATTCAAGTTCCTAACCCACATATTCCAATGGCATGAAGACGGATGAGAAAAGGCACGTGTCGAATGCTTCCTAAGTGCAACACAAGCTGCAGTTTCGGGAGCCCAGAGAAAAAGCCTTGCTTCCAAAAGTCAACATCATCATCTGCATTGGCCGTTTTTAAATGACGTGCAGTGATATCTACGCCCCTTCAATGACTGAGCGAATGTAGTGAAGCAGAATCATGACAAAGCTGTTATCCGAACTGGCGATGCTGGGTTTTGCTAGGCCTCTCCAGATAATACGCCACGTACGCGGAAGGCATCAGGTGTTTATTCAGGCAAAATGCTTCTTGAGTAGTGTACAACAACTGACCAAATCAGCCTCAATTCTTTTGCGGATTGCATCGGAAAAGTGCCGATTCAGCAGGTGCTTGACGCACTATAGCAGTCAAATCGTTGGTTTAGCTGCCAACGGAGAGCAATTAATGTCACCAGGGCTAAGGAGGAATTGCACGCGACACTCCATCGCACCTGGTCTATCCGTCGGCCCACGTATTGCAAACGTGACGATCAATGTTTGACGAGGTGATGCTGAAATTGTGCCACGATGAAAAGACTTATCTACAACCTAAAATGCTCAGTCCGAGATTCACTACATCCGGAACGCTGATAAATTAGCACTCCTTTAGTGTTAGTTGAATGACAAACTGATGGTTTTGCGCAGTGTTCTAGTTGGATAAAATGTCTGCTTTGAAAATCAGGGACTTTACAGTGGTGGATCGATTCGGCACTCCATGGCTACTGACCTCATGATTGGAGGGGTTTGAAGCGACAGTCCCAACGCCCCTTGGCCTTCATGAGTCTCCCTTTAGCTCATGTAACTCTCAGAGGATTTGTTGCATTTTACAAACCTGGCACCGCTATCCACCTGATAAACATGCAATTCCATTGACATTCTCCAGGGAGGATTTTAACCAGCCTTTCCCCATCTACCTCGACCTCTTGCTGGATTAGTTCACCTCCGCCTACGCAATCGCCAGTGTCATCGTAGTTGTAGACTGCTTGAAATGCATTCCATGCTTTGTTTTCTCTCCTACATTGCAAAAGTATTGGTCTGTGTGAGGCCTGTATGCAGAGGTCAAAACCTATCCGCTCATGACTTGCTGCGGTAAAAGGGGCGAGACAAATGGAACGAGAGAAGTCCGACTCCCTATTCTTTACTCCATACAGGTTGGGTTGACTGGTATTTGTCATGAGCTAATGGCTTATCGATGTATGTGAAAGACGTGTGACCTGCGCTTATGACATTTTATGTCAGTCCCCTCCCGCCTGCTTGGCTGGATTGCCTTTTTGGTGCAGCTACCATTGCCTGTGTTGTGGCTTCCTCAAGTCTTACATTATGCGTTGTTTCCTCTAAGCCATCAGGTGTTTGAATTGCCTGCCCACACCGCGTTTTTCGGTGATGCATTGACAGGTGCAATGAGAAAGTCCCATATTTGTGGCAGTTGAATGGGTGCTGTGACCATGATGCAACTGCTTTGGAGCACACCTCCTTTGCATGACATACAGCAGTGCAATTCGGCTAACATCTTCGATAAGGAGGAATCGGCACAGGCACAGAAGGCGATGGCACCCTCTGTAGATCATATTCCGGTTGCCTAATTGTTCTTTTTTTCAATTTCACAGACTTAAGTAGCTTTCAGAACTGGTGCCTTTGGGTCGTCCACATTCCGCAAAATGAGTCATTTCAAGTCCTGTCTAGAATAGGCAAGCGCTGAACTGCACAGTTGGTGTCCCGATCCGCCTCTAAAACAGACAGCCTGCAACAGCCAACATCTCGGCGAGCGACTTGAGGCACTCCACACCACGAAGTTCAATGTTCCATCGCCCGCCTCTAACCAAATGCCCTACGAATTCTTTGCACTATCCCCAACGGAAGAAAGGATCAGCTCATGGGCAGTGCTAATGGTGACCTAGGAATGGGAGTCAAAGCGGCATCACTCATGTTCCATCTGGTGGCAATCCAAACACGATCATTTTATCTTGATGCCAGTACTACTGCATCACCTGCAATTGAACTCCCACATCTCAAATTCCCTCATTCACAACACCTACAACGCAAACAGAGAGCGTCGCTTTTCCTCACAATTCAAAGCAGTCTTTCTTACGCAACTTGACAGTCTCCCCTGACACCATTTCCCTGCAGCGTGCCAGACGACGTGCCACTTGTGCAGAGCCTCTCCAGATGCTTGGAAGTACTTGCACACCCCTCATTGTGAAATGCGTGCTCTACAAGTTCTTACTATAAAAGAAAGGCATGAGGAAAGCAGTAAGTACCGGTCGCGACAGACTTCCTACCACCCTGCATCTGCCGTATTTTCTGCCTCCAGCTGGTGTGATGCAGGACAATTCAGTAGTTCCTGTTCCATATTGCTCTACTATATTGGCGACTAATTTGACTTGGATTGATTACCCGCCGCATATTTTGCACACTGACAATTAGTTTTAGCAATTGCACGCGTGTCTACCAAAGGAGGTAGCTGCCCAACGTCATTTCTTCTTTCTGTCGGATAATGTATTCAATTCCACTAATCTTTCGTTACTTGTCGGTGTGCAGTCCTAGTAATAAGTCGGCGAGCTGTTGATAAAGTGAAAACGTAGCCACAAGTGGTAATGGTGCTGGCACAGGTACATGTTGAAGATGCAATCACGCCGAAGTGTGAATAATCATGATGTGCGGAAGTGGCAGAGGCCGAAAAGTGGCAAAGACTATCCGTACAGCCTGCCACGACGTGGTGGTGATGGTGTAGGACGAAGCTCTAAGCTGGCCTAGGCGTTAATCACGGTGCTCTCATAGGTCTTCCTGGAGGACGTCGTCGACGCCATTGCCATTCATACTGACCATGCGAAGCGTAAGATGGCAATGATGTGCCACAAACGTAGTCCATGACCTCAGACGCTATAGTCAAGCCCTCTACGGCTTCGTCGACTGAGTATTATTGTCACTAGTGCATGAGCAGATACTGCCATGGCTGTTGTGTGAAAGCTTCAATGCGCTTGCTCAGGACCACTATCATAACCGCATCGCAGATGGCATTCATCTTTTCTATTTCTTTCACAGGTGGTAGGAAGGCTGATGTAGAGAAGCTTTCTGGGATGGATGAAAGAAAGTTTGGGTGACCAAGGCATCAGTACTGACTGCATCCTGCATTTGTGTCCTGCTAGTACTGCCTTCTTTTCCTTTTAACCCTCGCATAAAAAGTGCATTTGCATCACTACATTCTCAACTTTGGCTAGGTGGTATTGGGAGAGCGGAGTGGTTTGTGTGTCAACGAAGAATTGTTTATGGGTGGAGATGTTAGCACATCCCATGCTGGTGGCTGTATGCATGGCCTTCCTGTTAGTAGTCTTGGCGGTTGGCGCGCATTCCTGCTTAACATTTGGCAGCGCAACGGCAGGATGCTGCTCTACACTTGTTGCTTTAGTTTCGACAGTCAATCCCAATCGCCAGCCTTCAGACCTGCACCATAGCGAAGCAAGATCCCGTCAGCACGCCCTTCCAAATTGCAGGTGGGAAGAGCTGAGTGGAAATGGTATATCCGATTTTGGCTTGATCACGTAGGTTCAGCAAGCTTCAGTGCCGACAGCTACTCACTGTGCCACATGACTCTGGCGACCCACCCTTTCATTCGCATGCCATTAACCCACCAACGGAGATGATCACATTGACTCACCTCTCCTTCAATGCCTCGTCGTGACCTCCTTGCTAAACAAGACTACCAAAAGCACTTGATTTTAACAGAGCCTGCATGCATTTCTTCTGCGGTGACCTAAATGGAAACGTAATGACAGTCATCAGTGCTACGCAGGGACGTTTTCAAGATAGCCGAAAGCTAAATGCAGCAGAGTGGAATGGAGGATAAGTTGCAGAATGCTTCAACGTGGGTAAGTTAATGGGATGCTTGGCGTGGCTGGACGGCTGTGTCGCCTCAAAGAGGTGTTCTAGTGCAATTTGAGGCAACATTTTGCGTGTGATGTGTAGGAGGCTGATTTTGGCAAGGAAAGTAGCGACAGCACAGAACTCAGCAGTTTTGCCCCGAACGGATCAACATGGTCAATAGTTGCTTGCTGCAGTTCTCAAATCCAACTCTTAAAATTAAGGTGTCACCAAAGCGGAATGATCACATTTTGCGCTTCGAAGTTTGTAAGAAAGTCAATTTTCGCCAGCCTGTCTCATCGTCCTTTGCTTTCGATGCTCTTTGCTGGAAATCGCACCACCCAGCGCTCTACAGGTCTACACCATCTGCTTTGCTCCTGCCATGCATTGGCGGTTATCTGTCGGTTGTATTTTCATCCTTTTGGAGAGGTGTCACGATTGGAGACCCCCGAAAGTGGATAGGGAGGTGTGTGCTTGTGTGCATGTGGGTGTGAAGGGGCATCCACCTTCACTTCTCTCCCAACCTGCCCCTCTCCCCCCCACCCCCAACTGAACACATCGCCGCTATAGGGCTAAGAGGCCAGAAGACCCACTTGCAATCGGAATCACTACCTACAAACGCTGTGTACTTGAAAGCTCACTCAAACAAATCATTCACCTCAGTAATTTTCCCCACAGCTGCGAAAATACTTGCGAATTCATGCACGCCGATTATGGTGCACGCAGATGTCTAATGAAAAGCATAATTTGCGTGTGGATTCTCATGACTGGAAAAATAACTGGGCAACTTGTGCTGCCGCTGCAAACGGTTTGTTCCGATTTCAGGCACTCCTTATAATGGACTGCCCATGCCGAATCGTTGCGCTCATGTTTGTTTAAATGGGTGCCAGTTTCAAACCTGTTCTCCCAAGCATAGTGTGTACGTGCCCTGAAATGCACTCAATGTTTGCGTCCACGACATTAGATGGCGAACACACTGCTCATAATTGAAAAGCAAGAAGCATCATCATCCCAAACAGAAAGGGTTCAGTCGATGCTAAGGTTCCGAGAAAAGTTCGTCGTATTTGCGGCTCTTTGGCTACTCACAAAGCATTTGCTCCATGTCTAAACGCTGATGTGCATGCCTCGAGGCTGTTGTGCATTTGTGGTGAGTAAATTTGGACAAAACGATGACTTCCAGTGGATTGGCTTTAAGAGCTTAGCTCACTCTAATTTGGCTCTGGATGCCTGCCTACAATCTTTCTGATTTCGGAGACTTTGTGGCGGTAAATGAAGATTGGACAGAGATGAATTTTGGCACGTTTATAGGCTCATATGGCGTGGTATGCAAATGTGGCCATCGGAGGAGGGGACGACTGAAGACCATTGAGCGCATTAAGCTTGATGGATGTCAGGTGGGTAAGCCTGGGACATCCCAAGGGATATCGCTCTTCTCTAGACGATAAAGCACCACAACATCGTAACGCATATTCTACATGCATGCGGAGATTCCTCATTTACGTTGCAGCAGGTCATCATGAATCGCAGTCAAGCGTACTTGATCTGCCGATCCTACAACCTATACTCCGATAACATGCAGGCGCAGCACTCGAGTTTATGGAAGTGGGAGGGGCGTCTGGTTGCCTTGGAGCTGCAGGGTCTGCAGACAGGATCCATTGCATCGCGCAGTCAATACTGCACTTCAAACCTACCTTGACGAACCGTCAAACAGCTGACAGAGAAGATGTTGGAGCAGGTAGCTGTTCGAGGTATGAACTCCACCTCAAGTCAGTCCAAGTGGATGCACTTCGATGGCACCGATGGGCCAGATTCCATTCATGCAATGCTGTCGATCCTAAGGAAAGCATTAGCTGATATGCTCGTAGGGGTGGAGGCTCCATTGACTCCACCTATGGAACAACAAGATAAGACACTATTTAACGCATCTGTAATGAGGGAAGAATCTAAAGTCATCTACAGCCTTATTACCGACCACTTTCGCCTCATTTTCTGACATGCGGCTCCTTGTTGTGCTGTGCAATTGCAAGCACTTCCAGATTAAAGCATTTGACGCCGCAGTTTCGCTTCATTCTCCCTTTGTTCTTCCTGCCTTTTCTTCTGTCGAAGTGAATGTGCATACAGACTGCCCGTTCACCACGGTGGACGAGTTCCCGGAAAGCACGAAAACAAATAAGTGGCATGGCATGCCAATGTGCGAAAGCAGATCTCCCTACTAGCCTGCCTGCATGTGAGGGCAGGACTGGCGAGCCGAGCTTTCCCAAGAGAAGTGGTTGTAGGGACTCCGAGTCACACCCAGCAGCATTTCTCGCCTTAACGAAGTCTTCTTCTCCTACTCTTCTCCTGCCACATTGCAGACTTTGGCAAGTTAAGCATCGTCTAGCAGTCTGCTGTGCCACTGCTAGCGTGAATGTCAAATGCAGGTGAGCCATCACATCCTTTCAAAGAGGTGCTACCCTTAACTGGCAAGATCAGCTTGACGGTGCGGTGTTGGGTGAAGTTACTGATCTTATTGTAAAGTGAAGGTCAGCGTTCATGAGGTAAGGTTGACTAGGAAATTGAGAAGTTCAATGCTATAAAACAATGACACAACGACTTTGGTTGGAGTGAACCTGCTTTTCTTCCATTTGAGAAAAATGGAATGCTAAAAATCGTCTCAACCTGGAGGCAAGAGAAGTCGCGAATCAAGTTAGACTGCGTGCCACGATCGCAGTTGATTTATGTTTGAGTGGAAGGACTAGGCTTCATTGCATGGAGGAATGGCTGATGCAAGTGATGAGGCGAACATCTCCTCCATGCATTTGAATGTTGGTGGGCTGAGTGGACCCGCACGCCTTCACAGAGAACCTCACTTTCGATAAGACACCATGCGATATATTTTAATGCAAATTAATTAGAAGTGTAAGGAGTCTCGAGAAGTGAGATGCATAGTTGGGGAACCTTTGACATTTGCTATTCCTCCTAGTTTTCACTTCAATCTGTAAGACAGTTTTGAGCAAGGGAACTGATATTGCGCAAAGTGCGCATTCAATGATGGTGAAGCCCTACACCAATTTGCTCACACGTGCGTACGAAAGGCAAGCACAGTATGCAGAAGAGCCTGCCTTCGGTTATGCCATGATGGAGGCGTCGCGTAAACACAGTCAAAGGCATGCTGGGAAATTTACATGGTGTCGCCCTTCAAGGAAATTAATAATAAATGGAGAAACGTAAAAAAATGTAAATTTTACTGCCGTTGAACAGCCTTCCTAACTTATCCATGTCTGTTCGCTCACACGATTTGGAATCAGGCCCTTCCTGGTTAATGCAGGCGTAAATGAACTTCTGGGTCACTTAAGGTTGTTCCAGGACCACACTAGCATGCAAAAGAAACTAAAGATAGCCTTCAACATTCTTAACACCTAACTATCCATAAGCACTATAAATCGGGATGAAAGGTCAGATTTTGCAATAATGAAAAGAAGAGAATGCATTGTGGTATTAAGAATACAGCAGCACCACTTTTACTAGCCAGCGAATATGTCGTGCGGCGTCATGGCCTAGGTGCAAATAATGCATGCTACCCTACACGATGTGACGGTAGCTGCCCCACTGCATGCTACGGTGTTAAATACTTCAACAGCGGGGTAATTTGTGTGCACACCTGTAAGTGGAGGAATATCAAAGGCTAAGTCAGTTAAGGTAAAGAAGCAAAAACACCGGTAGCAGTCGGATAGCCCAGTAGGGCAGGACGTTGTTGCAATATTGTAGGTGTCGACGATTCGAGCCTCTGCCTAGACATGGTGACTTATAGACCGCCTTTTATAGCTAGACTGACTGCTGCCCCCCTTAAAGTAGATAATATTCCATCGTCTGGCTGCGAGTCGTTAGTAAAGAAGCATGGTACTACAGAAGACCCAACACGACTCAAAGCCGTAGTCTTCTGATCCGAAGTCAGACGCCTTATGCATTAGGCCACGAGGCCGACAAACATACCTTCCTTTCTTCCTTTCCTCCTCATTGTCATCCCATGCTGCTATTAATTACTGTCCTTCCCTCCCATGTTAGCGCACTTCTTGTAGCGGTTTGCGAAGGCGCCAATGTTTCCGTAAATGTGAGCCAATTCGTAATCCAATAGTGCCTGTGGAAGCGGTCGTGACTGTTTGTGGTAGACGCTGGATGATAACGGCGGTACTCAGACCATTGTGTGGTGATTAGCATGCAAAATTTCGAGTCCCGAGCGTCAATGTCACGATTTCGATGGATGCGAAGCAGCCGATTCGTGTGTTTCTCTCTCCACCTCTTATGCACTGCGTGAGTTTGCTCTATTTAGACTGAGCAGGTGCTGCCAATCGATTTTGACTGCCCCTTACTAATCCTCGTCTAGTCGCCTTCACTACCACTCCAGCATGGGATTGCATAAGGTTACCACTGTTAACACGGCATACCATGCGTCGAATGGCGCAAAGAAGCCCTACACTCCTCCCACTTGACGTGTGAGCGCAGTAGCAAGCGAGTGAGTGAATGGATGAGAGCTTGAACAGATAAATTGGAGCACGTGATGTGGTAAGATGACAGACAGTGCAAGAGGTGCCGTACTGCAATCTGAACCAAAATTTTTGCAGCTACAACGCGCTCTTCCAACAACGTCATGATCCTCATCATCATATTCATTCCTAGCCATTCCTCTTTGTGTGGATAGGTAGAATGCCATCACTGACATCTCCTACTTTCTCGCTTTCCAGTTGCAGATGGTGTGTGGGGAGGAACGCATTTCGACTGCTGAAGGCAGCCCTCTTTATGAGAACTGCACTTCATCCGCTGACTTTTCATTTGCCATATCTGTCGATACCAGGTTAATTGCACACCGGTCTCGCCAGAGCATTTCCACAGACCTTCTGCGTTGACTGGTGCACATGTCTGTCATTCAGAATGCTTTCTTAAGCAGAAGCAGTGCAGAATTTCGGATCGCGAATAAGTCTTTCTTCATTGGAAAGACCACTATAAGTATGCCCAAAGATTGTCCTGATTTACTTTTGGTTAATTGCCTGCTGGACTGAAGCTAATAAGGCCTCAGTGGCTATGTGCACTTCTGGTCATGCGCGAGGAACGCAATATTTTCCGAAGGAGCACTTATGAGTGCTGTCCCTATTTTTACAACCGCTAGCAACTGCCGACAAATACGCGAGAAATCACCGGGCGGAAGAAGCAAATGCTTTGCCACTGAAGTCTAGTTAAGCCACACTTATATGTGCAAACAATACTCACCGCGCCATACCCGACATCCGTGGTGCCTGAAAATGAAATGGGTGCCTACGATTGAGGCTACCATTTCTGACACACATTCCTGCTCCACAGCTTAGAAGAATTTCGCCTTGTATTAAGGAAGGCAATAGCGGTGCATGTGCTTCTTCGGTAATCATCAAAGCAACATGAATGCTTAGCTGAAAGTGCCAAATGAATAACGGGGATGGAAATGAATCGGTAAGAAGTCGTGCAAATGGATGGAGAGAAGGTGAAGGAGGAGAAGAGAGGATGAGAAATAAACACTGCAGGATAACTGCACACGAAGCTGTGGTGAGACCCTTTTTGACCCTTTCCCTCCTTCTCTCACTTGTGCCTGAAGTGATTCACTTCCCCACTCGTCCAGCCTTGTGACTGAGCAAAATGCGGTCAAACCATCTAAGAGAAGCAACTCGCGTTTTCATCGCTCGGCCATTTCTCGTGATTTGTACTGAGTAGCAGATATGGCAATATTAAAACTGGCGCACGTGAGCACAACAGAGGAAGCGAGGGTTTGGCAACATATAACAACCCCTAATTTCTGCGATATCTTTTTGGTTTTGCCCTCCAATGTCACCGGAACCATGGGATGTAAAGTCGAGTGCTTTGAGGTGATAGAGAAGGAGGCGACGGAAGTGCAGAATGAAAAGAAGACCTGAGGCGAGGAGGGAACGATGCGGGACAGAGACACTGACGAACAATGGAGTGACGGAAGCGGTAGTGAGAAGCAGGTCGCATGTTAGTAGATGGTACAACGCGTGGAAGAGCATTTCCGTCGAGCAGTTGTGTGGCTTGCCTCTTCAAATCTGTCACGTGAGCATCAACTTGTAGCATATGTCGCGTGGCGTCTCTCAATGCAGATTGGTGTAAGCTTTAGACAGCACCCATTGTGGGCAGCTCAGCAGAAGCAGACATCAGCCGACCTTGTGCTTTTTCCCTCTGTCCGGCTCTCGTGCATAATAATGCACGCAAGAAGAGAACTTTTACAACCGGTCCGCATGGAAAAAATGCAGTGCCTTGCCTTGACCACTTGCCCTCTTCATTTTAGCCCCGGAGCCTTCTTTGGAGGGAATATCTATTGGGCATCTGAGGTCAGCGATGGCAAAGCGAGGCATAAAATTGAGTAAAGAACTTTGTGACTAACGCATAATTGCTGCCTTGGAACTAGCAAAGCCTTCTTCATTGCAGTTGCTCCCAACCGCACGCCCAAGTCAACTATAGTCTCGCGTCATGGAGGAACTGACAGTGGTTGTACCTCTTCCGTAGAGATAAAGCAATGTGTTGTTAGGCTGGAAGCGATGAGAGATTAGTTGAGCGGGATGCAGAGGCGAGAATATTGCAAAAGGAAGGTAGTGGGAGGTCATTGTTACAATTGCGTATACAGTGCTGTGGCGCCGCGTTCCCCATTTTCCTCCTTCTTTCTTCCAAGCATTCCCGATTTCAGTAATTTGCCCCGGTTTAACCCAGCACCTATGTAAAAGCAAACAGGAATCGACCCTGTGGGAAGAAAACATATTGCAATAAAGCTTTCACAGTACTTGAAGGACAGAAGCGAATGCGTACCGAAAAGAAGTTGATGGCGTAATCTACCTGTGCTTTTACGACAGAGTGGAGGTTCGTGGTTACAGAGAGGTGGAGAGGGAGGTGGTTGGAGTTCATGGTGAGAAGCAGACCAAATGTGAATAGAAATCAAAGCGGGACTGAGGCAGTGATAAAGAACGGGGTGGTGGGAGCTACGAGAGATGAGCGAGTCATGATGAATGGTGGAAGGCGATATGGTGCGTCTGTGAGCACGTTTAGTGGTTATTTGTGGAACAGTCGAAGCTACTGTCATTTGCGTTGCTTTCATTCCTCAACATGGAGGTGTGCGTCACCAAATTTGTTTGCCCAACCTCGAATGTGCTCCATTTCTCACCGGCTAATGTCGAGGACCACAGCGTTCCTGCCTCGGTTGACAACTCACTCCTCAGATCTCTCCATCAATCACTCTACTTGTTTGACAATAAGCCATACACTGGCGTTGAACACTATGACGTGATTTATTCATGCAGCCATTTGCATACTTTTTCCCAATCTGACTAACAGCACTGGGCATTGGTGCCCACCTGTAAAGTGTGTGTGCAGTGTCAGCGGTCAATCATTTTCGCACATGACAAGGCTCCGCACCCCTCAGTCCGATTCGATGGCGCTTTGCTGAGCACGCAAAAAAGCCTAAGCCTCAACGAGAAGATAGTAGTTGTTGTAAGATCATGCACAATCAGTAGGGAGGTAACTCCTTCATTCGGTACATGAAGGATGATGTGCGCATAACTGACTGATCGGGCACACTGCAGGCAATAAAAGCCTAATCTATTGTCCTGATTAAGAGTAATGCAAGGACCTTGCTTATTGCTTCACGCCTTCTACAGGCCATTCTTCCCTTCTTATGTGCTCTGCTGCGAACGTGTAGACCCCGGGAGCCCCGAGCAGCCTACATGTGCTTAAAGCATGGAGTTGGCGTTGGTAAGTCGTTTGTTCTGCACTGGTCTGCAAGCCAGATTTTATAGCACCTAGGCTGGTCCTTTTTAAACTCCCAATTGGCTTTGTCACAAAAGCTAAAATCCAGTGTTTGCAGTGCCCCTAAAAATTAACAGAATGGGGTGATCTTCTAAGATGTTGGACTAATATTTGCAGTTCTACAGACCGCAACAAGGTGATTGTGCAATTGGATTTGAGAAAGGAAACCTTACAAATCGCAAATGGCGTGCACGACAGCCACGTTAATGCTGGTGGCAGATCGACCTCGATATCGGCAGTCGGCGCTTCAGAAGCTTCAGAGGAATGGAGAGAAAAAGTAGCAGTTAGACGGTTAATGCCAAATACGCACAAAGAAGCATTAAAATGCAAGAGAAAGGAGGAGCTTGACCAATTCAATGCGTCCGACATCGCCAGAGCAAAATGCACTGAGATAGAAGGTTTTGACTATCTAGATTTGAAGTTGGACCTTTTGCACGAAGCAGCACTCAATCATTATCGCTTCGGAATGGAGAATGGACGCAGTACATGTTGAAGGATTTCCTCAAGAGTGAAGCTGACGCAGCTTCGATACATGAGGCTGAATGTAAAAATCCATGTTTCGTCAGTCGCAAGTTTATTCCCTGCACTACTTCCATACAATGATTGTAGCGGGACAGGCAATGCAGAAGCCAAAGGAGTGGCAAAATCTTTGGTTTAGAGAGATTCAGTGTTCTCCCCTTTGTTTGTGGATGTGCGCCTTTAACTGATTATGCTCTTCCGAATCTCAATAGCAAATTTTGTAATTTACTAACTAAGTTTTGTTATACGAAGGCGAAATGTCCTTCACAGACTACTACAATCTACCCATTTTCAATTCACGAAGAGTGTGTTTCGTAGACCGCCGCAGTTGAAGTTCGAATAAAGTTCCATTAAGGAGAATGCAAACTTATGGGGAAGCGAAATGCAATGTATTGACTGCTCTTTTGATTTGTCAAATCAAATTATTGACCAATCAGTCAGTAGCGGATGGTGGCCTTGAAGGAGTACTGCGTCAATCACAAAGGTGACCGTGGTGGTAGCCATAGCAGGAGTTGTGCACGTGAGTGTGATAGGCGTCCGCAGGCACGAGGCGAATTTATCGTGAGGTAGCAGTTGGCATGTATGGTGAGGTGGAGAATGAGAGGAGGCTTTGCTGCTCATTTGCCTTTTCCGTCTGTGTCATTCAAGGGCCATTTCGGTGTTGCTGAATTGATTTGTTAACTGAAGGGAAGTGAAGGGTAGGGAGGCGAGGAAAGCGGAAAAGACTGCAGTTACATGGCGCACATGTGAATAGCACGGTAGAGGAGAGAAGAGAGCAGCGGAAGTGACACGGATCTTTTAAAATCATCGATGTTCCTATGTCTTCCTTACGTGTTGGCGCACTCCGACGTGTGCGTGCTTCTTCACGTCCTCATTTGAGCCAGCTTTTTATTTTGGGGCCATTTGGTTGACTCTGTGTTTGACTTATCGTGTTTCTGAAGTCTTCCGCCAAACACGTTCGCGTCCCAGTGAATGCTTGCCGCCTTCTTTCGTATGGTGCATTACTGTAAGGAGCAGACCTCTTGCTGATCAACGCAATCATTGTTCGCCTTTTGAGGTGGCAGAAGCTAAGAAAACGATATTTCAGCCCAGCCTCCTGTTTCACCAAACTAAGTACAGATGCCTGTACTATTCGTTGGGACTCTTTATATTGCTTTGGATGCATGTGTTACCAACCTTCAGATGTCGCAGCGGCAGCTTCATTTGACCTGATGAGCTTCCAAGGCCCACTTCTTGCGGCGTGAAGCGCCTTGGTCTGCACTGGCGCCGTTAAAGTCTGCCAGTTGGTGCGATATTTCAAAGCACCAGTGGGTAGGTCAACACTATCAAATGGCAGCCGAGTTGAAGGCATAAGCCTGTGCTACAATTGCGGTTGGATCTAGTGAATTCGATTGCGGAGGTTTGGTTAGTAATTAGACGTTTAGCAGTCGAAACCGCTGCACAGAGTAGACTGTGTTTAGGAGCTTGAGAACAGGCACCAGCAGCACTGTGCCTAACAATAATTGGCACACAGAACCTACGCTGATAGCTTCACAGGCACCGCTATACGTGGTTGTCGATTTGCACAACTCTAAGGTAATTCGGCCACTTTTCTTATCACTTCTTTTTTTAACGCTGCTAGAAGGGAGGAGTGAGAGACATTGCAGCTCCTCCATTGTGACTTCTGTTATCTACGTTGCTACTTCTCGCTCACGATGCATCGCTTTGCTTCACGGACGCCTTCGTTGCAGAGCCACACAGGCAGCATGGAATAGTGGCGAGACAGGACACAAAGTAACACCACCCGGTGTAAGGGCTTCGCCAGTGTCATGTGCTGCGTTGCCTACATTTCCTCCCTTTGGTACTTATCTGATCCACTTCGACCTGAAATGGGAGAGGAAGTAGCGAAGCTACAGGAAGGAAAAGCGATCAAGTAATGTGGAGTGGATTGATGGGTGAGTGATGGAATGCAGATTACTCAGGTAACCAGCTAGCCATCAAGTAGAAAGGTCACTTCGTTCAGGATGGGAATGTCGATCTGATCGACTAGGAGAACGAGTCGGGAGGAGAGGAGGCGGTGAATGTGCCCTCGCACCCATGCACACTCAAGTGCGCAAACGTGCGCACACGCGCGCACACGCTACTACCTGCTTTCGTGGGACAGCAATTGAAGTGACTCTGCAAAAGGTAGAAATCGAAGTGAGCGATGGTGCACACACAAACGTGGACAAACCCACAGGCGAAGTAGGCAGTCTGGGATGGGAAGCACACATTCTTACCTGCTATTGTAGAGAGCCGGGCATAGGAAGACTCTATGGGGAGAAAAAAGTGAATTAAGTGGTGTAATGGACAGGCGAAAGTTTGGGCAGCACCTTCGCTCTCGAGGTGGTTTGTGACTCCACGCACTCTAACAGACCAACAATCTACGAGCGGTAAGGCCCTCTTGGTCAGTTTACGTGTTGCCTAGCATGGCATGGCAATGCCCAGAATAGTCAGTCTAAAAACAGTCTTGTTAGTGATTTATCTTACTATCCTTACTTGGTTGTGGGAATGGGGTAGACATCAGCTCTACATGGTGACTTGGCCATTCAACAAGCATGCAATTGCACCAAAGGTGGTCAATAAAATTAGCCCCATTAGTTAAACGAGACGAATATAATTCTACTTTGGGATGAAACCGCTATGCAAGTTGTTTAATTAAATGCTGTGTTTGACGGCATGAGGCATTCATTCACGATGCTACCTGCTCCTAAACTCGGTTCTAGCACCTCTACCTTAGTGAATTGAAGGTTGCTTTTTGCTCAAGGGTCATTATCTGCTAAGCACCTGTATTTCAGTTGCAGCCGCTCATTTTGCGTAGGTATCTACGGACCAAAAACAGATTTTCCAGCGCTTGAAACCATATTTGCTTTGTTGACTTTTGGTCAAACGTTGGGCGAAAGACAAATTATCCGCTGAGTGTTAAACCCACTTATTGAGTCCCGAGGCCAGTACTTTTCGTTTCGTTTTTAAACGCCCTTAGCTTAAAAATATGCAGCAGCAATGGTTATGCACTGTACTAAATGCAGTCCTTTTTGATTCCACCTTCACTTTTGCAAACGAATTTTAAAAGGAGAAAGAAAGGTCTGTAGGTTTGTAGGTGAAGGTGCATAACAGCCCCAGCAGAGCGCCTTTTAGCAGTTGCGGTGACAGGTCATAGGCAGTCAGAAGCGAAGCAGCTCAGACTGATATGCAGGTAGCTTGATGGCATTGGTCGCGCTTGCATTGCAGTGGGTTTGCGATTCCACCTCGGGGCGCTGTATTATCGGTGCATTATATAAGCCAGAAGTAGCGGTGTGACAGTATTACCGAAGAGACACGCTTGCTCTCCACCTCACCGCTGGCATTGTATCCCATCTGTAGACTCATAGCCAATGGGTAAGGTAGCTAAAGTTTTTGAGGCTTGATAAATAAAAGGCGAAAAATCCCATACTGAATATACTAGTAATTGGACATGTTAAATGAGTGACTACTATGCGCACGAAATGAGACTCAGAGCAGTAGGTGATCAGAAAGCTGATTGATGGCATGATGGGATGTGGTGGCGACACACTTGGTTTTATCTGTCCCGAAGGCACGCACACTTACTACTAATCAGGCGCTTGGGGGTAAGACACTCCACAACGCTTTTCAGCATTGGCATGCTCGTTTGCAGCCTCACGCAGAGGAGAGTCGAAGTTCCCTTTCAGACCATTGACTAGATGATCATGTTGCGCTTTTGAGATCTCGATTCATCTGTGTGCCGACGGAAATAAAAATGGTGAAATATTGCTATTCAAAGAGAAGTAGAATCTCTTTGCCTTATTAGCGCCTATGTTCGCCATTACGGCGCCTACTGTAAGCAAGGCACACTTGCATTTGGATTTCTGTTTACTCCCTCATTTCTTGAATTCCAGCCCTTGGCAGTCCAACGGGAAAAGGAGATTATGGATCGGCTACGATGTGGAAAGCAAAGCATTCGAGGCAGTATTTTTGCAAGCCAATGCTCTGTCCTAAAGTTTGTCGAAATTGGCACGTATCGGGTCCTGCGCCGTAAAAAAGTAAGATTTGTTGAATCCTATGAATGGCAGATTTGAGTTTGCAGGTCGTCATATAATCGGGATTACTGAATCACTGGAATACGCGGATTTGCTTGGCTTTGGATCCAATGAGTCAAAGCCATTGCATATAACGTGGCATTGAGAGGTTGGATATAAGTTTGCCAAGGAGTGTTAGTGCTGCCCTGCTTTGGCTCACATCATTCTTTAATTGCGACCATCCACTACGCGAAATGTAGGGAGTTTAATAAAATCTGGACTGGGGCATGCGCCCTGCTTGTGAGTTGTGAAACACGCTGTAGGTCGGTCTGAGATTTTGAGATATTGAGACCATAGCTGATGTGTTCACTATTCAGGTCATCGATTTTGACGTCGAAAGCTGATTACTGGAAAAAAAGATGCATTTTACACCAGGCATGCAGATGCACTGGATCTAGGCTGGTTCTATAAAATGGAAAGCAGCAGCCGATTTCAACATGGCATCTCAGACAGGCCATACCTTCTCACTCTATGCACATCTGCCTTTCGCCAATTGTGCGGGTGTTAGTAAGGCATTCCAAAATCTGGATGGGGATGCTTACCACGCAATGAGACGTCGAAAAATCACGGGTTAGGATAGGAGACGGTGGATTGGAAGAGATGTGACCAACTTGAAACAGTAGAATTGTGATCGTGATAAGTAGCCTGGCTGATAGTCACTGAAGCTCCAAGAACTTCAGACCGGCAGGCAATCAGGCAAAAGTAGCTCAGGCAATCTTTGGACATACTTCTAGTCGCCTTCCCAATTCAGTAAGGCTCATTCACGATCGCAACTCTGCACTGCTCTTGTCTAAGAAGCTAGTTTGAACAGCAGGTACGTAGATCAGTTAAAGCAGAAAGTGAAAGTGCTCTGACCAGACCAATGTAATAATTAACCTGGTATCCACAGAGATGATAAATGAAAACACAGCAAATGACGAGCAGTTTTCATGGAGAAGGGTGCTTTCAGCAGTCGAAGGGTGTGCCAAGAAAAAGATCTGTTATAAGCCGAACCAAGTTGAGCTGATCCGAGATGCAATGGTGTGAGGTGAGATCATCCATATCCCCGTGCTCCGAGGTGCACGAAGAAGGGATGTCTATTGCCATTAGAAACCGGGAAAGTGAGGAATGTGAGGGATGGCAGCCCACTTGTCTACGCAGAGAGGAAAAATGAGGGATGAGGATGGGGATAAAAATGATGATGGTGACGCATGATGAGTGTGATGGCGCTGTTGTGGTTCCGCTGCTAGGACAGCGCGTTGCACCTGCAGGTTTAGATTGGAGCATGCCATCTCTTGCACTGTCCCTCACCCCACCTCATTGTGCCCGTGCACTTTCTGCGCACACTCCAACCCCGTTCACCCACTCACTTGCTACTTCGTTCACACATCGTGTAGGTGAAGCGTAGGGCTTCTTCACATGATTCAATGCCCGGAATGCTGCAATGGCAGTGCAAACGACCAGACAAAATGTAGGCAGGGGCAATTGAATCGACTGCTATCTCCTACTCACTCTACCACTGTGTGTGTATTGCAAACTAAGTGAACTCAGGTGAAGCATAAGTGAGTGGAGAGGGGAACATAAAACTGCCCTCTTAGCATCTCATCATGCTTGTGGTTTTGAGTCTCGGGACTCGAAGCGTCGAATGTCAGCCACCACACAATGGGATCGATACTGCTGTTGCAAACATGATAATTGTGATGACCACCACCCCTCCTTCCCACCTGGTGTCACCTGCTGGCTGGCATGCCTGTACCACAAGAAGTATGCCACAAACACAACCACGGCTATTTCCCAAAACATCATCCGAAGAAGAATTAGTCCACATATGCGCAAGCATTAGCGCCTCCACATAACGTTGCAGGAAATAGACTGACTAACTGCAACAAATGCTGATGAGGAGGGAAGGAAGGCGCTAAGATAAATGGAGGGAGAGAAAGAAAGAGGCGCGTTCTTCAGCCTCATAGCCTTATTTATTTCCTTCGCTGTCTGCGACAGCATTATGCTTGTTTGCTAACGAATTGCAGCTTAACGATGGAGAGCTTATTCACTCTGACACTGGAGTAGGAAGTGCAATCCATCGGACTACGAAAGGGATGCGGTCGGACAGTTAGCATGCCCAAGTATGAAAATCATCAACACCTACATTATTAGAACAACGTTTCAATCTACTGCGTCACCTATAACACTATCTGCACTCTTCTTTATTCACCTACTTAGCCCTCCTTTCTCCTCTACTCTCTCCACCGTGACCTTCCTCCGCATTTACTCTAATACATCTGCTGTTCATGCGATCCTCACCCACTCTTACTACCAACCTCCCTTCATACACCGGGTGCTTTGATGCGGTGGAGTACGCTATGACTCGTCTGATGTTTTAAGTGTAACTGAGAGAAAGAGCGCATTGCACTTGTTGACAAAGAGGGTCTAGGCGACAAAACTTTAGCAGCCTTCATGGCTCAGGAATCGCAGCACTGACCTTGTAAGCTAGGTGGGTTATACCTACGCCCGTGAATAGGGACTGATAAATAATCCCTTAGTGATGCTGTCCATGGCACCACCACAAACATCACCACTTCTCGCAACCGGAGCACTAGTTGCTGTGCGTTGTGCTGCATCAGCATATTTACAAAGACCCGTGCATCGCAATCCAGCTGAGTGGCTCTAAGATACGCTGACGATTGTGCGATGCAGTGGGTGTGTCACGAAGAGCATATTCCTCACGGCCTCATATAAGTCGCCTGACGCAACGCTTGCAGCCTCAAAAGAGACCACTGCTGGGTTTGTATTTGGAATTGACGGTTGAACATATCAGTTAGATGGAAGCATTAATCCAGCTGCTTCCATGTTTTATTCCCTATACCATGCACTATTAGTCGCATGCGGAGTAAATTATTCAGCCTCTGTTCTAAACAATCAACGTTAATTCACCACGGTATGTTATGTGTAGTGTCATGGCTCTGATTGCCCATTGGCCAACGGATGAATCACTGTGCTCCATCTGTTGCATATTTAGTTAGGCATGGTCAAAGCGAGCATAAGGCATGTGATTGGACACACGGATGAGTCTATACAACCTTAGCGCCAATGCTCCGTGTCTTACTCCAAGAATGGTCAAGTCATCCTCCTGTTTAGCTGAGCCCCGTAATGTCTTAGAGCAGATAGATTCTTGCCTATGTTTATGATGAATTAACGCATTCGCTGACATTGTTGGATATGCTCTATAATTTCGCACATCAAAGGCATCATGGAATGTCAAAGTTGATATGCCACCTGAATTTTGTGTTACTAATGGACAAATTCACACCTAGGTGAAGGGCATCTGAGCGTAAGTAGGATGTGCCAATGTAGGTAGTCATTTTGCAGAGGCTGCATTTCCCTTTCCAGCGGTAAAGCCCAAATGTCCATAATTTCCGACTCAAGCACAAAAAAAGAGGGTGTGAGAAGACTTTGACGCTAGGATGAGCGCTCATTATTGGTAGTGGCAGTCGTATCCTTGCTCGAGAATTCTTATGCCTCTTGCATGCACACAATTGAGAGTCTAGCCACATTGCGCATTGCTAGAACGTCTTTGCACAAACTCCACTATCGCTTAGCGTGCACTTCGTATCTTGGCATGTGACAAAACTGAGACCTCTACTAATCGGCGGTAGGTAGGAAGAGTTTATGGACAATGCCTGATAGACTTAACAATCTGTCCACTCTGATTCATTTAGCTCTTGCAATGCTCCGCATGGGGGCGGCGACTTCTTAATGGCTGGTCAAGAAACGCAGCTAGGATGCCTCATGGATTCGTACTGCATGCACCGTTGGTAAAGTCATGCAAATTTGGCACCCATCAGTCTTCCGTGTGAGTAAAAGACATTATGATAAGGCGTGCTTGCTTGTTTACTGCACCATTTTGTTTGTCTAAATATTAATTTCTTGCGATTTAATACGTTTCGCGTTGCATTTTGCCATGGAGATGAAAAATAAGGCTGGCAATGTTTGAAATGTGCTGCGTGTGGTGAAGAGCATAAAAGTTTGATGAGATGCATGAACGATTCCTGTGCCACAGTAACTGCAAGCCCTACTTCTGTGTGCAGTGCTTCGACGGTTACGACACACTTGTGGATGTGGTGCGCCACACATGGACACACGGTGGTAGGGTTTGATTTAAGCCAATGCTCTCAGTCCTTCAGCAAGGCCGAAGAAACATGCTTGCTGAGTTCCTCCTTTGTAAAGGAGGAAGCTGTGCTGCAGGCAGCAAGTGCGCAATTTCTGAAACAATTAAAAAGTTCTGAGGACTTAGAGCCTCCTCCATCCCCTGCACTCTAAGAGTTGGGTGGGTGCTCTCCCCAGAAAAGATGGAGAGAAATGCACCACGGCAGTGTTCACGGTTTCACGTTTCAGCACTTGGATGTGCTGTTCTAGCAAACAGAGGAGCAGCACCCAACTAAACGAGATGTCATTGACCGACTGCACCTTAGTCTCGTGCCTTTCATACCTAATCCCAATGTAGGCTCGGCATCAGATAAAGCTTTGTTGGCAAAAAGGCAAACTTAAACCACGTCCACGTTTAATATTCGCCACTTAGCATTGTGTGTGGCCACAGGGATGTGAGAAGGAAATCGCCAATGGTTCAGGAAGAGACGTCTCCTCAATGCACGCATGGACTCGTTTTTTTCCTACTTGCAGTTTGACCGTAGTCGCTTCGAGTATCCATACCATACACCTCGCAAATGACTCGGATTCCTCATCAAAGTGATGAGTAGCTGAAAACTTGGGTAACTGAAAAGGGCGCAAGCAAATGCCTTTCCTAGTTTGAATTATGAGAGAGAGGAAGACTACGCAACCCGGAGGGTGAGAAGCAGAACGGCTATTCTAAGCCCACATACACAGTGCACGATTTCACAAACTTTCCTAGAGTCAATGGGGACGCTTTCCGCTGACAACAGAGGTGCTGTTTCTCTTTATCAAACAGCACACCTGGCTGCGTGTTAGTTGCATGTTCTGTTTTGTTGAATAAGCGAAGGTGCGCAACAGTACGTGTGTGTTGTCTACTTTTGAGCATGTCGTCCTAGGCCAACCCAGCTACTAGTAATGAAGTTCAACGCAACGCAATGCAACGCAAGGCACCAAACCAATAACCTAGAAGAGCCACCCAACCGCTTCCGTTGCCTTGCCTTGACTTGCTTTGCCTTATAGGTCCTAAGGGAACCAGCCAAACAATAACTCATGCAATCAACACGAGTCGCATCGATACTCACCATACAAATTGCACGGTAAGGACCGGTAAACGGTGAACCCTGCCGCGCTCTCCTCATGCCCGTTCACTTCCAACGCCTTGCTCCTTTTCCTGTTTTAACGCTTTCCTGCCTTCTCCAGTAAGCTTCAGTACATCTACACTATTTCTGTCGACCACTGCAAATTATCCCCGCAAAATTTTATTGCCCTTTGCTTAGCATCCACTACTCGCCTCACAACGCTTGCGGTAGAGCATGTCATTTACTAACTACCCTGTCAGAAGCATCGGTTCTAACATTGCGCCTCCGCTGTTATGCTAATGACACTAAGCCCTCATAACGCACCGCGCGTGGACTTTTGCATTTCCAGCTAAGCGAGCGGCTTAAACTTTTGTCGAATTAACCGATTTCGATCAGCTATCCAAAGCTTCGATGCGTCAAACCCTTGTTATTTTTCTGTCCATTACTACGGCTTAACGATTGCGCTGAGGGTTGTGATCCACAATGTAATTGTGAGTATTCCACAGTTGAAGCAATCGTTGTCTGAGTGGCAAGATCGCAGTTTAGCAGTGCATAATCTCAGGTTAATGGGACGTAGCTGTCGAGTGGAATCGCAATGCATACTTTTCTCATGATACAAGCTTAGCGGTGATGGAATTCGGCATGACACAGTCTCAAACTCAAAACGGACCTAGTGGTAGATTATCGAAGATGGCAGTCATGAGGTGGATTTCTCATCCGCCTCACATCAGTAGCATATCTGCTGCGAGCCATCCACAGGATGGAGTGGTGCGAAGCTGCCAAAATCGAAGTTATCCGCATGTTTCATCTTAGCCGTGTTTCTTCAACATGACTGCACAGAATTGGTGTCAATGTAGTGGCCAAAGACAAGTGATGCCTCTATGCTGATTCCTAAAGACGACTCCAAACCTCCATGGGATTCGTTTCAAGTTAGGCGCGTTTTATGCAACATTTGCACATTGCAAGTTAGGACAGAAGGCTGTGATGGCAGTCGATGAGAAAATCCGCCATCTCAACGCAACTGTGCATTGAAGGAAATGCTGTGTATGCAGGCGTGATGAGCAATTATGTGGGCACTGCATGCCTTGGTAGGGGCGACGCCATCGCGTGTGGAATTTAGGCGTGACTGTGACTAGGGTGAGGCAAGATCGAAGACACGATGACTCGCTTTACAAAATCGCATATAACTGCATTAAACTTGAGGCTTTTGAACGGAAGATGACGTTTTCTGCCTTTCTGCAGCAGTTCATCCACTTCAGACGCACTAAGGTGTGACCCATGATTACCATCGCAACTGCCAATACCTAGAGCAATGAACATGGTACGACACAGGAACAGCAATCGCATTCCGTTCAGGTGCGTGGGATGCACTGAAGTCATCGAAGTGAGCAGACGCAACTTGTGTTCAACCAGTTCGTGCATCTGAATAATCACTCATACGCTTCCCTTTTCTGTAACAATTCAGCTGTTAGTTCTGAATGAAGCCACAAAAGTTAAATCTTGTTGAACCTACCCAATGTTGGCGATCGTGAAGTTGTTTGCATTTTATTGAGAATTAGAAAGTGCGTGGAATCACTTTGGAACAATGAAGTGAACCTGCCTATGAGTCATTGAGCACTTGTTCCATCTAGAGTGACGGCTACTAGTAGGCAATTTCCCACTTCAATGGTACACCAAGGACCACAAACGAAGGCAGTCAAGTAAATTGAGACACCTAACTTTGATAAAATCCCTTGTGTTAGGGCAATCACAGGGAAGAGAGGGATAAGAAAGAAACTCCTACAAGCATTGCGATTCCACTCGACAGCTACGTTTGATTAACCTGAGATTATGCACTGCTAAACTGCGATCTTGCCACTCAGACAACGATTGCTTCAACTGTGGAATACTCACAATCACATTGTGGATTACAGCCCTCAGCGCATGATGCTTGATCGTTAGCGACATTACCTTTGTTGCCAGTGGGAAGTATCCCTCTTAATACAAGGCGAATTGTGAAATCGTGGGCTCTTCATGATCACCTTCAGGGTTGCACTTTAGGCTTGCCTCGCATTGCGCAACCACCCTCAATTTTGGCTCTAATTAGGAGAAGCGTATTTTAATTTCAACTTTAAATTACTCAAATGTCCTGTTGGTAATCACGTTCATGGGCCATCAGAGGCAATCGTGAGCTTCGGATGCGGATTCTAGAAGCGATTCTGCTTAACTCGCAAGGCATAAACAAGTGCACCTTTGTATGCAGCACAAAGGATGATTGTTAGTTAGTCTCTCTAAGCAGCATTCTCTCCTCAACAGTCTGCCGTATCCCACTCACATCGCTCCAACCACTCACATCGTTAAATGGCGAATGCCAATTGCCACTGTGACTCAAACTTGTCTTTACACAAAATACACTTCATCTGATCCCAAAACTATAGGCGATTTGCGCACCCCATTCCTCCCATGGCCTTCAAAGCATCAAAACACCCGAAGTTGCCTGTGTCCGGAACTTGGGAAAGGCACATCAAGAGGGGTAAAGTGAGGTGCATAAAATGGATAGGTTGCACCCTCGCAGACGTATCAAGGGAAGCGTAAAAGTCTTGTTCAGTAAAGACATCAAGGAGAGCATGGTGTTGCAAAACGGTGGTGCCTAAGCATATTTATATTCTCCATTAGCTGCTATGCTTCGGCCCATCTTCTTCTTCATCTACATTGAGACTGGGTGAGGTGCGCACGAGGCTAAGTTGCGGCCGGTCAATGACACCTCGTTCAGTTGGGTGCTCCCCTTCCCTATGTGACAACAGCACATCCAGGTGATCGAAAGTGCAATCGCAAACACTACAGCGGTGCATTTCCCTGCGCCTTTTTTCAGGAGGGCACCCTTCCAGCTCCTCCGGCGTAGGGGATTGAGGAGGCTCTAAGTCCTCTGGACTTCCCGATTTTTCCAAACACTGCAGAATCGATGCCGGCAGCACAATTTCCTCCCCTGCAAAAGAATATCGCGTCAGGTATGCTTCCTCAGCTTCACTAGAGGAGCTGAGAGCACTAGCTGAAATCAAACCTCACCACCATGTGTCCATGTGTGGCGCACCATATCCACAAGCGTGTCGTGACCCTCGAGGCACTGCACACAGAAGTAGAACATGCATTTACTGTGACTCAGAAGGTGTTCATGCATCTCCTCCATGTCGTTGTGCTCTCCACCACACGCAGTGCATTTGTATCCACTGTCGGCCTTCCTGTTGCCTTCCATAGCAAAATATAGCAAACAATTGAGCCTATCGCAGCAGAATAGTTCACTAAACTGGCAAGTACATTTTCGCATAATGTCAAACTTTTACTCATAAGGCAGAATTAACAGAGACACAGAATGTGCATGGCTTTGTACCACATGTGCGTACAGTACAAATCCATGAGGCATCCTAGCTGCGTCGCCTGATCGGCTATTAAGGGATTCACGATGGCCTTCCCATTGAGGACGTACTTAAGTCGGAAGTCATTGCTCTTGAGCATCGTCTGTTAAATTGCGCAAAAACACATGATCAAAATAACCACTCATGTCGTAAAGGTACAAATGGGGAGTAAAATGTCGTGCATTTACCTTTATGTATGCAAGATAAGTAGCCTCGTCTTCGGGTTTTGTGGCGAGCGCTTGGATTAACCTCATCTCGTCATCTGTCTCCTCATTATACCTTTCACTGTGGGCATCTGCAGTCACGTTCTCCTGCTCTGGCTGTTCCTCTACGCCTTTAAATCATGCAAAGCTTTTGCGTCAAACCACAAGGCATCCCTAACTTGACACAGCTAAAATTTTCACTGTCTTACTCTCTGGTCTCTTCGTGTCTCGACCTCGGCTCATTTCTTTCCAATGCTGCTTGTGAAACATCAATTGCGTCCTTCGTAACGCCAATCGCTCAAGTCAATTTCACTCGTGGAATTCAAATTTCGTTTTGCGTAAAATTGTGTAACACCTTGCTTTGCAGTTTGAAGATAATTTGTGCACCAGAAAAATGATACTGCACAGTGAGGGCCTGGTGCATTGGAATCGAACGCTTAGTATGCCCTCATGGTACCGTTGAAAGGCGAAATGAATCCGAGTTGACGCATTGCTAAGCCTATCTGGCATTGTAAATAAGCTCTTCCTACTGATTTCCGAATAGCAGAGGCCCCAGTTCTGCCACATGCCAAATTGTCTCACTCATTCCTGGCATTGCACCTACTCGTGAGATGTGTTTGTGACTATCTGGATCCACGCATCGCAAAATCTGGCATGGGTCATGGCTTCTGTGCGGTAGCGTTTCTCTCTCCTCCTTATTGACATCTGCCAAAATCAGTCTCTTTGTCTGAAAAACGTGAGTTTGATCCTGCTAAATCTGTCGTAGAGCAGTTACAGCAGAAGCTGCAATGTACTGACCTGCCTGGTAATGCTCTATCTATGCGATTCTGCTGTGATGAGGGCGCCTTACTTTTGGGCTTGCTGTCCATGTCCAATTAATCTGCTTGAGTTTTTCAAAGTTCCCCTTGTACATCTGCACCCGATTCATCAGAGTTGAACTTGCTGCCTCCCCAGATACGAATGATTCTTTGCCCACTCCAAAATCACTTCAACCAGCACACCGTCACACATCGTGATGAGACACTCCTATACATGCTAAAAATCATTATTCTCACACAATAGCAGAATCGGCAATCTGTGCTCACAAGGTGGGGAGAAGATACTCTAACCCAGACCTTTCAGAGCAGTTTACGTGGGATGTGGGAAACCTGAGTGACCAACCATCCTCGCATATTACATGCTGGAATATCACTGAGATAGATTGGAACCGTTATCAACATGCAGCCGCAGTGCACTTTCTACTGTGCAAGTCACGATGTGGTTCAAAATGTAGGAACTGGAAGCAGTCGATTACTATGTAGTGCGCATGACCCTCAATTTGCCACCTCAGCCTAAATGCCTTATTGTTGTCCATCCTATTGCTTGGATCATCAACTCTACATAGCGGCTCAAAGGCGCACAACCAGGGCAAACCATTTCTGCCTTTATTGATACAAGTTCTGGGAAAGGAGAAGGCGAAAACGGGAGTACCTTTGCAGTAGTAGTAAAAAGTAGAAGCAACTGCAGATGCAATTGTTCCAACAATGATGGAAGAGTGCGTTTTAGCTGCTAGAATTTCGGTTCAGATTGCAGTACGGCACCTCTTGCACTGTCTATCATCTTTCTTTCGAGTCGTGTAGGGTCTTCTGTAGTACCCTGCTTCTTTGCTAACGACTCGCAGTCAGACGATGGAATATTATTTACTCTAACGGGAACAACAGTCAGTCTAGCTATAAAAGGCGGTCTAGAAGTCACCATGTCTAGGCAGAGGCTCGAATCCTCGACACCTACAATATTGCGACAACGTCCTGCCCTACTGAGCTACCTGACTGCTACCGGGGTTTCTGCCTCTTTACCTTCTCCATTCCACTTTTCTACTTCCCTCTCTTCACTGCCACCTCCTCCCATGTCCTGTACCTTTGCAGTCATTCCAATACATCCACTGCTCATGTTCTCCTCCTCCTCCTTCTCCCTCACTCATTCTTATTGCTAGCTTCTCGCCGCGAAGCCGATGCCTTGCTGTGGGAGGCCTAAAATAACTTTCTGATAGCTAAAGCGTAGTTGATTGAAGCAATTTATTCCACTAGCGGACAAGAAATAGCTAGAAAAAAGTGTGGTAGTTTCTATAGTTCAGAGGTTAGAGCAACTAGTCCCGTGCGCCAGGTGGGTTAAACCTACCTACTCATCACCTCGGCTTCACGACGCGCTATCAGTTATATCACTGTAGGTCCCCACATCAGTAGCTCAGATTCAGTCCCCTTAATATCACAGTGAAAAGACTTGCCCTCAAATGTAAGCTGCTCCATCCAAAATCTTTCCGACGCATTGATGTCACCATGTGCAGCAACTTTGCCGCCGGTATAGCGGAATCCTACCGCAAGCGTAAGCGGCAACACCGAGTCAGCCATCAGCAACGCCATTGCTGCGCTAGACACCTCTGACTGGGTTGTGAGAAATAATTCTTTAGTGATGCAGCCCATCACACTACCACAAACTTCACCCCCTCCCGGTGCCTTTCAATTGGATTCTGCTGCACTCAACTTGACACAGATGATGACGCAGTACAACCCGCCGCAACTCTTACCGCAGCAGCGACAACCAAACAATCACCATTGTCAACTCTGATATTCTATGGATAGCGTTATGGCTGTGATGGCTTGATGGCCAAACGGCGAATCACTGCACTCTCTCTGTTCTATGATTGGTTGGATGTGGCAAAGGCGGGAATGGGGCATCTAATTGGACCAACCGAGGAGTCCATGTGTTCGCACCAACGGTTCACGTCTTACACGGAGGACGAACAAGTTATCACCTGTATAACTGCGCTCTATTATGTGTTAGAATGGATGGCTTTTTGCCTATGTTTGCCATAAAGTAGTACATTTACCAGCTTTATGGCTTGCCTTCTCTGACTTAGCCTTCGATATTCCTCCACTTACAGGTGTGCACACAAAATTACCCCGCTGTTGCGGTATTTAACACTGTAGCATGCAGTGGGGCAGCTACCGTCACATCGTGTAGGGTAGCATGCATTATTTGCACCTAGGCCATGACGCCGCACGACATATTCGCTGGCTAGTAAAAGTGGTGCTGCTGTATTCTTAATACCACAATGCATTCTCTTCTTTTCATTATTGCAAAATCTGACCTTTCATCCCGATTTATAGTGCTTATGGATAGTTAGGTGTTAAGAATGTTGAAGGCTATCTTTAGTTTCTTTTGCATGCTAGTGTGGTCCTGGAACAACCTTAAGTGACCCAGAAGTTCATTTACGCCTGCATTAACCAGGAAGGGCCTGATTCCAAATCGTGTGAGCGAACAGACATGGATAAGTTAGGAAGGCTGTTCAACGGCAGTAAAATTTACATTTTTTTACGTTTCTCCATTTATTATTAATTTCCTTGAAGGGCGACACCATGTAAATTTCCCAGCATGCCTTTGACTGTGTTTACGCGACGCCTCCATCATGGCATAACCGAAGGCAGGCTCTTCTGCATACTGTGCTTGCCTTTCGTACGCACGTGTGAGCAAATTGGTGTAGGGCTTCACCATCATTGAATGCGCACTTTGCGCAATATCAGTTCCCTTGCTCAAAACTGTCTTACAGATTGAAGTGAAAACTAGGAGGAATAGCAAATGTCAAAGGTTCCCCAACTATGCATCTCACTTCTCGAGACTCCTTACACTTCTAATTAATTTGCATACCGCTTTTCTTATAATTCCGTGCTTTTACACAAGTACAAAAATCTGTAAACAGTTTGGTCATGCTCACAACGTGATCTTCTCCTCTCCTTTCGCCATTAGAGCCTAAAAACGTGCCAAAATTCATCTCTGTCCAATCTTCATTTACCGCCACAAAGTCTCCGAAATCAGAAAGATTGTAGGCAGGCATCCAGAGCCAAATTAGAGTGAGCTAAGCTCTTAAAGCCAATCCACTGGAAGTCATCGTTTTGTCCAAATTTACTCACCACAAATGCACAACAGCCTCGAGGCATGCACATCAGCGTTTAGACATGGAGCAAATGCTTTGTGAGTAGCCAAAGAGCCGCAAATACGACGAACTTTTCTCGGAACCTTAGCATCGACTGAACCCTTTCTGTTTGGGATGATGATGCTTCTTGCTTTTCAATTATGAGCAGTGTGTTCGCCATCTAATGTCGTGGACGCAAACATTGAGTGCATTTCAGGGCACGTACACACTATGCTTGGGAGAACAGGTTTGAAACTGGCACCCATTTAAACAAACATGAGCGCAACGATTCGGCATGGGCAGTCCATTATAAGGAGTGCCTGAAATCGGAACAAACCGTTTGCAGCGGCAGCACAAGTTGCCCAGTTATTTTTCCAGTCATGAGAATCCACACGCAAATTATGCTTTTCATTAGACATCTGCGTGCACCATAATCGGCGTGCATGAATTCGCAAGTATTTTCGCAGCTGTGGGGAAAATTACTGAGGTGAATGATTTGTTTGAGTGAGCTTTCAAGTACACAGCGTTTGTAGGTAGTGATTCCGATTGCAAGTGGGTCTTCTGGCCTCTTAGCCCTATAGCGGCGATGTGTTCAGTTGGGGGTGGGGGGGAGAGGGGCAGGTTGGGAGAGAAGTGAAGGTGGATGCCCCTTCACACCCACATGCACACAAGCACACACCTCCCTATCCACTTTCGGGGTCTCCAATCGTGACACCTCTCCAAAAGGATGAAAATACAACCGACAGATAACCGCCAATGCATGGCAGGAGCAAAGCAGATGGTGTAGACCTGTAGAGCGCTGGGTGGTGCGATTTCCAGCAAAGAGCATCGAAAGCAAAGGACGATGAGACAGGCTGGCGAAAATTGACTTTCTTACAAACTTCGAAGCGCAAAATGTGATCATTCCGCTTTGGTGACACCTTAATTTTAAGAGTTGGATTTGAGAACTGCAGCAAGCAACTATTGACCATGTTGATCCGTTCGGGGGCAAAACTGCTGAGTTCTGTGCTGTCGCTACTTTCCTTGCCAAAATCAGCCTCCTACACATCACACGCAAAATGTTGCCTCAAATTGCACTAGAACACCTCTTTGAGGCGACACAGCCGTCCAGCCACGCCAAGCATCCCATTAACTTACCCACGTTGAAGCATTCTGCAACTTATCCTCCATTCCACTCTGCTGCATTTAGCTTTCGGCTATCTTGAAAACGTCCCTGCGTAGCACTGATGACTGTCATTACGTTTCCATTTAGGTCACCGCAGAAGAAATGCATGCAGGCTCTGTTAAAATCAAGTGCTTTTGGTAGTCTTGTTTAGCAAGGAGGTCACGACGAGGCATTGAAGGAGAGGTGAGTCAATGTGATCATCTCCGTTGGTGGGTTAATGGCATGCGAATGAAAGGGTGGGTCGCCAGAGTCATGTGGCACAGTGAGTAGCTGTCGGCACTGAAGCTTGCTGAACCTACGTGATCAAGCCAAAATCGGATATACCATTTCCACTCAGCTCTTCCCACCTGCAATTTGGAAGGGCGTGCTGACGGGATCTTGCTTCGCTATGGTGCAGGTCTGAAGGCTGGCGATTGGGATTGACTGTCGAAACTAAAGCAACAAGTGTAGAGCAGCATCCTGCCGTTGCGCTGCCAAATGTTAAGCAGGAATGCGCGCCAACCGCCAAGACTACTAACAGGAAGGCCATGCATACAGCCACCAGCATGGGATGTGCTAACATCTCCACCCATAAACAATTCTTCGTTGACACACAAACCACTCCGCTCTCCCAATACCACCTAGCCAAAGTTGAGAATGTAGTGATGCAAATGCACTTTTTATGCGAGGGTTAAAAAGGAAAAGAAGGCAGTACTAGCAGGACACAAATGCAGGATGCAGTCAGTACTGATGCCTTGGTCACCCAAACTTTCTTTCATCCATCCCAGAAAGCTTCTCTACATCAGCCTTCCTACCACCTGTGAAAGAAATAGAAAAGATGAATGCCATCTGCGATGCGGTTATGATAGTGGTCCTGAGCAAGCGCATTGAAGCTTTCACACAACAGCCATGGCAGTATCTGCTCATGCACTAGTGACAATAATACTCAGTCGACGAAGCCGTAGAGGGCTTGACTATAGCGTCTGAGGTCATGGACTACGTTTGTGGCACATCATTGCCATCTTACGCTTCGCATGGTCAGTATGAATGGCAATGGCGTCGACGACGTCCTCCAGGAAGACCTATGAGAGCACCGTGATTAACGCCTAGGCCAGCTTAGAGCTTCGTCCTACACCATCACCACCACGTCGTGGCAGGCTGTACGGATAGTCTTTGCCACTTTTCGGCCTCTGCCACTTCCGCACATCATGATTATTCACACTTCGGCGTGATTGCATCTTCAACATGTACCTGTGCCAGCACCATTACCACTTGTGGCTACGTTTTCACTTTATCAACAGCTCGCCGACTTATTACTAGGACTGCACACCGACAAGTAACGAAAGATTAGTGGAATTGAATACATTATCCGACAGAAAGAAGAAATGACGTTGGGCAGCTACCTCCTTTGGTAGACACGCGTGCAATTGCTAAAACTAATTGTCAGTGTGCAAAATATGCGGCGGGTAATCAATCCAAGTCAAATTAGTCGCCAATATAGTAGAGCAATATGGAACAGGAACTACTGAATTGTCCTGCATCACACCAGCTGGAGGCAGAAAA
Source organism: Taenia crassiceps (assembly GCA_023375655.1). Lineage (NCBI taxonomy): Eukaryota > Metazoa > Platyhelminthes > Cestoda > Cyclophyllidea > Taeniidae > Taenia > Taenia crassiceps. Next base: position 88,629 of record JAKROA010000016.1, read on the forward strand.
TACGGCAGATGCAGGGTGGTAGGAAGTCTGTCGCGACCGGTACTTACTGCTTTCCTCATGCCTTTCTTTTATAGTAAGAACTTGTAGAGCACGCATTTCACAATGAGGGGTGTGCAAGTACTTCCAAGCATCTGGAGAGGCTCTGCACAAGTGGCACGTCGTCTGGCACGCTGCAGGGAAATGGTGTCAGGGGAGACTGTCAAGTTGCGTAAGAAAGACTGCTTTGAATTGTGAGGAAAAGCGACGCTCTCTGTTTGCGTTGTAGGTGTTGTGAATGAGGGAATTTGAGATGTGGGAGTTCAATTGCAGGTGATGCAGTAGTACTGGCATCAAGATAAAATGATCGTGTTTGGATTGCCACCAGATGGAACATGAGTGATGCCGCTTTGACTCCCATTCCTAGGTCACCATTAGCACTGCCCATGAGCTGATCCTTTCTTCCGTTGGGGATAGTGCAAAGAATTCGTAGGGCATTTGGTTAGAGGCGGGCGATGGAACATTGAACTTCGTGGTGTGGAGTGCCTCAAGTCGCTCGCCGAGATGTTGGCTGTTGCAGGCTGTCTGTTTTAGAGGCGGATCGGGACACCAACTGTGCAGTTCAGCGCTTGCCTATTCTAGACAGGACTTGAAATGACTCATTTTGCGGAATGTGGACGACCCAAAGGCACCAGTTCTGAAAGCTACTTAAGTCTGTGAAATTGAAAAAAAGAACAATTAGGCAACCGGAATATGATCTACAGAGGGTGCCATCGCCTTCTGTGCCTGTGCCGATTCCTCCTTATCGAAGATGTTAGCCGAATTGCACTGCTGTATGTCATGCAAAGGAGGTGTGCTCCAAAGCAGTTGCATCATGGTCACAGCACCCATTCAACTGCCACAAATATGGGACTTTCTCATTGCACCTGTCAATGCATCACCGAAAAACGCGGTGTGGGCAGGCAATTCAAACACCTGATGGCTTAGAGGAAACAACGCATAATGTAAGACTTGAGGAAGCCACAACACAGGCAATGGTAGCTGCACCAAAAAGGCAATCCAGCCAAGCAGGCGGGAGGGGACTGACATAAAATGTCATAAGCGCAGGTCACACGTCTTTCACATACATCGATAAGCCATTAGCTCATGACAAATACCAGTCAACCCAACCTGTATGGAGTAAAGAATAGGAGTCGGACTTCTCTCGTTCCATTTGTCTCGCCCCTTTTACCGCAGCAAGTCATGAGCGGATAGGTTTTGACCTCTGCATACAGGCCTCACACAGACCAATACTTTTGCAATGTAGGAGAGAAAACAAAGCATGGAATGCATTTCAAGCAGTCTACAACTACGATGACACTGGCGATTGCGTAGGCGGAGGTGAACTAATCCAGCAAGAGGTCGAGGTAGATGGGGAAAGGCTGGTTAAAATCCTCCCTGGAGAATGTCAATGGAATTGCATGTTTATCAGGTGGATAGCGGTGCCAGGTTTGTAAAATGCAACAAATCCTCTGAGAGTTACATGAGCTAAAGGGAGACTCATGAAGGCCAAGGGGCGTTGGGACTGTCGCTTCAAACCCCTCCAATCATGAGGTCAGTAGCCATGGAGTGCCGAATCGATCCACCACTGTAAAGTCCCTGATTTTCAAAGCAGACATTTTATCCAACTAGAACACTGCGCAAAACCATCAGTTTGTCATTCAACTAACACTAAAGGAGTACTAATTTATCAGCGTTCCAGATGTAGTGAATCTCGGACTGAGCATTTTAGGTTGTAGATAAGTCTTTTCATCGTGGCACAATTTCAGCATCACCTCGTCAAACATTGATCGTCACGTTTGCAATACGTGGGCCGACGGATAGACCAGGTGCGATGGAGTGTCGCGTGCAATTCCTCCTTAGCCCTGGTGACATTAATTGCTCTCCGTTGGCAGCTAAACCAACGATTTGACTGCTATAGTGCGTCAAGCACCTGCTGAATCGGCACTTTTCCGATGCAATCCGCAAAAGAATTGAGGCTGATTTGGTCAGTTGTTGTACACTACTCAAGAAGCATTTTGCCTGAATAAACACCTGATGCCTTCCGCGTACGTGGCGTATTATCTGGAGAGGCCTAGCAAAACCCAGCATCGCCAGTTCGGATAACAGCTTTGTCATGATTCTGCTTCACTACATTCGCTCAGTCATTGAAGGGGCGTAGATATCACTGCACGTCATTTAAAAACGGCCAATGCAGATGATGATGTTGACTTTTGGAAGCAAGGCTTTTTCTCTGGGCTCCCGAAACTGCAGCTTGTGTTGCACTTAGGAAGCATTCGACACGTGCCTTTTCTCATCCGTCTTCATGCCATTGGAATATGTGGGTTAGGAACTTGAATGCTCCTTGTTGACAATGTGCAGAGCAGGCACTGGGCTCAAAAAGCTCGTCTATCTCAGCGATTTATGGCGACTCTTCTGACCACTCACTTTACTTGAATGCAGCATTCATGTCTAATAACCTCGCTTCATCGACACTTCTAAAGCGTCTTCCATCTTATCTAATCTAGTCTAATCTACATTCTAGGTGGCGCCATTACGCACCGGTGTGGTAATCGTTTCAAGTACCGCTAACTGTGTCTAGTGGATGCACATGAAGCAGGGCCCATTCTTTGCTCATGCAGTGATTATCAAATGAGGCTGCTATGGAAACTTGACGAAGAACTTGTGGTTCCAATGTTCATGGTAGGTTCCACTCAACCCTCATTTCAAGTTGCATTCAGTAGCGATGTTGATTTGCTTGGGCCATGTGGCATTGTGCAACCTCAGTTCGACCTCAAGCATAACAACGCCTTTCATGTTTTCCACATTCCAAAAAGTATGCAATGTTCTACAGCTGCCTCTTTCCTCCCTGCCCTACAAACCTTCTGCCACATCACGCGTCTTTGTGCAAGTGCCCTAATTGTTAAATCTACCAGCCGAAATCCACCTCAGGTGTAACAATGCCCAAGACGAAAGAAGCGAAATGGAAGACCTGATTCCTCTCTTACACTGACCGCATGTCTGCTTGCTAAGTACATAGCTGAGCTTGCATCTGTAGGGGCCAGTTGAAATAGCTCGCTGGATTGCACTGAAACACAGAGAAATGAATGCGTCATCACGAAGCTTTTATGTAGGGGTGCAATGCAACGGCGAATGCAATGACCCCTGATTTCACACTCAACTGTTCATCTCGTGCAATGAAGCCGTGGCGCTTCCTGCAACCATTCAAGCTACTGGTGAGATTTGGCACAAAGCAATACGATGCGACGTTTGCCTTGTATTATCAGTCAGGCAACACCTTACCAATTTCGCAGTCACATCCATCCGTGTCCAAGCCATCATCACTTCTTTTCTGCAGTGTGCTTACCACCTCCACACAGCAAATGCTCTCGTCTTATTAAGTGTACAGTCCGGATCAAAGAAGAGCACAGTAAAACAGCTTGAATTTCACTGCAAACTCACAAATTTCGCCAACTTAATTGACCTTGACCACAGTCACATTATGAGTTCATACAAAGTGCCTGCAAAGCAGAAGGGACTAAGGCTTTGCAATAAGATATTCCTGTGGAATATAGCAGGTAAATGAAGCATTAACTACCGAAATCGTGCGAGTCCATGTGTTCTCGCAACTCCACCGTAGTCGCACACGCTGTTGGGCATACTGGGCAGTGAAGTTGCATCCCCAAAATTTCCATTCTCGCCACCGCGGTGTGGTCTACTAAAGCATGAATGCTGCAATAGTTTGTAGGCGATGCCAAGGCCACTAAGAAGAGTGGAGCATGCATTGCATTGGGTCAAAGATTAGCTGGTGCAAACTCACGCAAATGTCTTCTGATATGATGACGGAAAAGCAAGTCGAAGTTGGTGAATGCAGCAGAACAGAGGCCACACACGGTGTGATCTGAGACTGTTTTTTGAGGTCACAAGTTGCTGTGTTGCTTTTTTCAAATGGCGGTATAAAGAAAGAATGATGGAGAGTATGGTAATTTTCTCACCTTCTTGATGCAGCAGGAGCATCTGATGAGTTTGGCAAAGCATTTGGCAGACAGGGCAATGCAGGTTGGAATTTGCTGAAACATGTCAAGTAATCGTAAATGAGGTGGTGGAGCAGTGCTGTGATTCTACTACTTCGAAGACTTATTGCGCTGGCCTTAATCATTGGCCTAACACGATGAGTTATTTTGTCCACGACATTTCATCAAGTTATGATCTGAGGCATAGTACCTGTGCATATGGGCAAAACTATGCTTATGCATGGATTCATGTGCACAATAGTCCGTGTACGCATAGAAGTGCATTCTACAACAGAATCCTTCCCACCTCCATGCACCAGTTCCATGTGTACTAGGTATAAGATGAGGCCTCTGAACGTCTTCACGCATATTCTGCATTGGTGAACATCCATCTTTGTAAAGACGAAGAAGATTTGGATTAGATTCTAATACTGAGCCAACGGTGACTTTGGCGAGCATGCGAGGCGGCTTCGTGGATCCCTCCTCAACCCTAGATGCGATTAAATCGCAGAGGAGCAGCAGTCGTGTGTGACCGAAACCCAGTTAACCTTACCGCACCTCACTACACTCTTCGTTCTCTTCTCAAACGACGAACTATTGCACGCATTAAGCACCTCCTGCAATGGATAAGTGGTTGTTTGGTAGGCTCCATAATTGAGTGCTTGAACCAATGTCCCACCGCGTTGTCGCCAGCGACTAAGATCCCCTTATGCCTCTCTACAAAGCGACAACATTAAGTCATCAAAAGTGCATGATGATTGAAGCACTTTTGATGTAGCACTCACTCTGAGCGACATAAGACTGCACCAGATACGGACACGATATTGCTCACAGGATTTTGCAGTACCTGACCGATTGCCAATACCCATCCCATGCACCGGCCTGACAAACAGGTTGCGATATTAGGGCAGCAAACTAGCCGACTCAGCATACACCATTTCTTTCCGACTTGACGCTTCTACGCTAGAATCGGTGAGGGGTTAGATTTGCCTGCAAAGACTTGCCTTCTGGTAGCCAGGGCCAATACCTGGCACACCACCTACAGAAGTAAATTCCCAGTCGTGTGCATACAAGACTGGTAAGACATGGAAACTGGCACTGCGCATTACTGCTGCGGATGAATTCCAGGTTCTGCGGACCGCGTTTTGGGTAAATGCGATGCACCTGCGATGACTGAAACTTGGGTCCCCAATGTTGATGCTTCATTCCTACGAAATCAGAGAGTGCATAAATCATGCCCTCAATCGGCATAGCCTTGAAGGTCCAAGGTTTAAAGATCGTAACTTGCCTCACATTGTTGTATGCCAAAGCAATACTAAGGCAAGTGATGCCTCAGACAGCAGCCACGGTGAGGGAGTATCAGTGAGAAATGCACCAAGTTAGCTGTGAACAAATGCCTCTCATTTATTCGCATTTACTCCCCAATTTCCAAACACTTAGCAAGAGTGAACCTCATCGGTCATAGGATCGTCCACCTCATTTTAATGGCAAAGTCTCCCTCCTCCTTGACCAACAATGCAAAGGAGATGAGCAGTAGATCTCTCCCATACTTCCAATTGTCTTTGTAGTTTAACATTCGTCTAAATGCTTTGCTGTTGCATTACTTCTGGCATTAGTACTAACAACTACTAGCGCTGGTCTTCGAGTTGTGTCCGCATTACCTCTGATTATCCAGGTGCATGCATGCATGCATGCATGCATGCGGACCACAGCTGTGGTCAGTGTGCAAAACTGCCAGCTTTGCTGCCATCTTCGTAGTTGTTCTTGGACTCGGGACACTCCGCTCACTTTTTGCTTTTTCATTTTCACTCAGATTCTCCAACTTTATTCATTACTGCTCGAGCTTAATAAGCAGCCAACTGGTGACCCTTGCTTGTTGTGCACCTGTAACAATTGCTTAACAATCGCATTTGGTGGACGTTGTAGAAAACGATTTTGTGGAATGGCTGACTTCCAACACGGCAGACGTCTGTTATCCACTTGGCATGTCTGTTTAGGCGAAGACCAAACACTTCACCTAATCTATTTACGAATCTCATTTCCAAGTATCCCTACAACAAGGGAACAAACAACGCTAAACACGACAAAGAGTTCTGTCCGCTTCTCCAAATCGCCGTCCTAGTTCTGGCCATGGGGAAGTGCCCATTCGTCACGGATCCACGGCGTATACAATGCGAACAAAAGAAACTCACAGATGGCATTTCTCAGCTGAGTTCCAAGGTGAAAAGACGATAACTCGACTACCAACCATAAATGCGTCCATTCTCGAATTAACTGATACAGTTGTGAGCAATGCGTTTCCGGCAGATTCCTCATTTGTGCACTCCCGGTATAGATGCATGTACATGCGTGGGGCAGACGAATGAGGCATGCTTGCCTATGCTCCTCACATCTCAACTTGCTACTTTACTGTCCTTGAATGATGATGACTGGGACGGACTTCGCATACTGCGCCCTTAACAAACAGATTTGAAACATCCAGATATACTCTAAGTTCAGTAATCGGCTTGAGTAATTTTATCATGATCGGTGGTGAGGCTGGTCATTATGCGATCGTAAGGTTAGAGAGAAGGAACACTGCTTTGGCATTCAGCGTACGTGAAGACACAGGATACCTTCAAGTGCGGATCACAATTTCTGGCGGTTGGTTTGGAACTTTCGTAAAGTAAGTGATTCATGAATGGGCAAGGGACCATAAATTGTCTCTATTATTAAGGTGCGAGGCTAATCAGCCTTCAGGGTGCAGCTTTAGTGCAGTGGAAAGGGTGGCCACATCTGCTCAAAGAGGTGGAATCGCATCTCCTCGTGAAAACTGCGCTCAAATTTCTGGGGGCCTTATGCAACGAATCGGATCAGGGTGGAACTGCAGATATGACTCTGCAGCATTGTACTTAAGCTTGCCAAGCATTGGCAGCTAGCAAAGGAATATGCTGTGGGGAGGTTGCTGATATCAACTGTGCTTTGGGTTGATTGCCCAGAGACTAAACACGATTCCCGTCGTGCTCGAACTGGTGAACTTCAACAAGCGAATTTTGCTCAGATGATGAAAACCGGAAGTTGCTGTGGTGGCAACGTGTTGGTCAGTTATTTTAGAGCAGCAAATATCCTAGCCACCTTAGTTTGCGCCGAAAAATTAACACAAAACAATGGTCAAGCATTTTGCAAGCCAGTTAGTCACTCAACGATAGCTGAATTCCATACTGTTCAATAGATTTCATTTTCTCGTCTAATCATGAACACGCCACGTGGCTAACCAATTTTCGCGACTTGAAATATCCCTTAGTTTGATGAACCTCACCACCAGAGAAATGCGGTGGCGCACACAGTTGGCTCCGCATTTTAGGTCTAATGCAGAGCGGCAGTGGAGACGGTCTTATGCAGTACCTTTGTTTTCGACCTCAAATGCGCCCCTAGATTCTGCTTAAGGCTGCCCGCAGTCCTATTTGCGGTGAGTTCGTAGCTCCTGCCCACGAAGAATGTCTGGTGGCCATCATCGGTTGAGCATAGCTCCCGACGGCATTGATTGACAGCGACATCTTATCGCTGGTAGGACCGCGAATTGTTCTGAAATGTTTCAGAATCTAGTGCAAGTGGAGGTAAGAGAATGTCTTCATCAAACTTCTACGGGGCCAAGCCTTGTTAACCAATTTGCAGCTACGAGCTTTTTTTAAAATTTATGCACAGAATTTTAGATTGCCAAATCACACAATGGAAAGGCGTAATTGTTAGTGAAAATATAACGCAATGCTGGTGCTCCACTTCGAGAGAAGAGGTGTTGTGCCGTGTTGTGCGGTTTGCTCACTGCCCAGATACTAATAATGACGTCCATTTCTTGGACGTTTAAATGCTCGTTCCGCCTGACGCTCTGAATTAGATTTTGCGTTCATGCCTTCAATCGCTCAAGAGGAGCTCCTCTGCAGCAACATGTTCACCATACTCTCCGATAGCCTGCTACCCTTCCTGATCCATTACGTCCCAGCATTGACCGCCGTTTATTTGTTCTGCGTCCTAAATCGTGGAATGGTCATAAGTAGAGCACAATCATTACAACCATTTTCTGGGTTCGCCTACTCTGTCGCAGAATTGTTTGGATTTTAATAATAAAAATGCCATTAGTAGAGGATGCGACTGTGGGCTTTGCGAGCAATCTCATTGGTGTGGTCAGCGCACCATTGACCGTGATCTCTGAATGCTATGTGCCCAACTATTCAGGACGCAACCAACTTGCTAACCCTACTAGTAGAAAATCAGTAGAGGCAGTCTGTTGGTGCAGACTAATGGTCCTAGCTAATTAGCATCATTCACAGTGCGTGTAGAAACACGTTACATTGCCTAATTTTGCATAGTAGTCCTTAGCTGTGAAGCCTTATGCATTGATAACACAAGATACTAATAACATGAGAATAAGACTTTACGCCACTTTAAATGGAACGAGTACACACTCCACGAGTGAGGAGTGAGATCAGCTTACTTGATTAGCTTTGCGAAGGCTGCGATTGATGCTTGTTCACTAAAACCCAAAGGAAATGTGTCAAGGTGGAGACACGAGCCGGGGTGATGGTAAGAGTGTGGGGAGTATAGTTGTGCCAAATGAGAGATGCTTCATGGTTGTGCATAAGGTTCTCTCGCAATTTTAAGGCTTGGAGGAAACAATAAGGCAGCAAATCATGGAACTAGATGCTCCAACTGAGAGCTTAGGCGAGGAAGTGGAAGAGGAGAGAAGGATACTCGAAGCATTTACTATGAACCCCAAAGACGGGATTGGGTCCCTTGCAGAGATAGAAGTAAGTGCGTGATTTGCCATTAAATGCGCGCATTTCGACAAGCAATGCGATTGCTTGACCATCACTTGTGCATATTTACACTAGGAGATGCTGAAGAACAATGACACCCGACTAAATTATGTTCTCAATGGGAGGCCATCGAGAATCCTTTTGTAGGCGATCGAGAGGAGCGGATACGATGCATCACAGAAATGATCTGTACGCGCGTGCGGTACAAAGCTATGCAACCTTGGTAGCCATTAAGCTCATATCACATGGAGAGATTAATGCGTTGCGCAAAATTTGTCATTTCGTGCACTGTCGCCTACCTTAAAGAAGGCTTTGCATTTTCATGCAAGTGGTTTACTTCCTTATTTAATTTCCTTGCGGAAGGTGAACAGAAGACTGACGGCGGGTACAAATGCACTGTGTGCGACGAAGAGAGTGACGACCTGGATTGGATGCGTCTGCACATCCTACGGCACAGTAATTACAAGTTCTACCTGTGTGTGCTTTGCCTCACAGGTTTTAGCACTCTCTCGGAAATGGCCGGTCACATAATGACGCATTTAGGTGGGGTGTGATTACAGCCTCTGCTCCTTGCCCTTCGTGCAAACGCCAATGAAGCACACCTGATGCGTTCTTTTCTATAGGTGATGAAACTGTAACCCTGACACCAGGTCCCAAATTTGTAAAGAAATACAGAAGTTCCGACATCCCACAGCCTCCTCAGTCGCGTGTTCCCAAAGAGCCGCAAGAGCCTCCTACTCAAGAAGAGCACGAGGAAGATCACCGCTGCGTCTTCTGCGGATTTGCATCTGACCGCCTGGATGCAGTGCTGTTCCACACAGAACAGGAGCATCCAACTAAGCGGAATGTCATTGGCCTATTGCGCCTTCGTCTACTGCGTGCTGCATTCGATCCCAAAGGCTATCGCCTCAACAACGCAGAGTTGACGAGGGTTAATGCAATTTCTGTCAGCAGGTTTTCGGGATAACCCTATCCTTGCATCATCCCTTGGGTAAGAAAGCGCCAATCTTGACGTCATTTACAGGCTTGAATTGGGAGCCTAATTTAATGTGGTAAGAAGGGCAACCTTGCTATGTAATGAGCCGTTTCCAATTTACTTCAATACCATTGTTACGAAACTTGGCTAGTCAAGCGGTTTTCTACCTGACCATCGCATTGTCGCGCCGTAGTTGATGGATATAAGGCAGAAGTGGTTGGAAATCTGCCATGGTTTGAATCTAGGTAAAGTGAGTTTGCACAACGGGTAAGCGTGGATCGTAATCTTTAGTGCCAATCGGATGTTAGGGATGTGAATGGCCTAAAAAGGCAAGAAAGAGGCATGGTGGATGGCATAATAAATGGAGTTTCACAGAGGGACTGACAAAGAGTTATCCATCGCGACGCACATGCATACACGCGTGTGCCCAACTGGGAGGCTGTAGCTGCATGCAATGTCTCCGACGATGAGGAGTTCTGAACACTCCAATTGCTCGCATACGTAGAATTGTACACAGGAAGGTGGGGATTGAAATCATAATTTTCTACCATGAAAGCAAAACAGGCCTCTGGCATCAGTTTCTTTCTAAGAAGGATGCCTTCTTTCCATCATCATTTTGCGACATTTGACACATTCAACCATAAATGACAGCTGAGTATCGCTGATTGGTAGAAAGGCTAGGTTGATGTGAACTTGGCGCATCTGAGCACTACAAACTCACCAGCTCCTGCCAGCTTTCAGTGAGGCCAAGTTATCTGGTGTCAGTTAGAAAGCGAGATTTGGCTGAGGGACAAGATCAAGAGACAAATGAGGGATGCTGTGCTACTGTTGAAAGGTTAATGCTCCACCACGCTGCCCTCTCCTTTCCAATTATATCAGTTCAAACTGCGAAAAAGTTATTGTCGAGGTACAGTAAAGGCAAAGATGCGGCTTCTTTGAGGTGTGCGGCATGCCTCAAAGCAACCGCTGGAGAATCATCATCATTAGTTTCACTGTGCCAATCAAGAGTTTCAGTGTGCACACCTCGCAAGGTGTAACTGTAGTTTAAGGTGCACTGAAGTATTGAGGATGTCTCTAAGACCTTCATGCGTTGCTCACTGATCATTACATCTTATTCTTGCATCGTACTCTTCCACTCCCCACTCTGGTTATTTCAAATCTGTTTGTTAAGGGCGCAGTATGCGAAGTCCCCCCCAGTCATCATCACTCAAGGACAGTAAAGTAGCAAGTTGAGATGTGAGGAGCATAGGCAAGCATGCCTCATTCGTCTGCCCCACGCATGTACATGCATCTATACCGGGAGTGCACAAATGAGGAATCTGCCGGAAACGCATTGCTCACAACTGTATCAGTTAATTCGAGAATGGACGCATTTATGGTTGGTAGTCGAGTTATCGTCTTTTCACCTTGGAACTCAGCTGAGAAATGCCATCTGTGAGTTTCTTTTGTTCGCATTGTATACGCCGTGGATCCGTGACGAATGGGCACTTCCCCATGGCCAGAACTAGGACGGCGATTTGGAGAAGCGGACAGAACTCTTTGTCGTGTTTAGCGTTGTTTGTTCCCTTGTTGTAGGGATACTTGGAAATGAGATTCGTAAATAGATTAGGTGAAGTGTTTGGTCTTCGCCTAAACAGACATGCCAAGTGGATAACAGACGTCTGCCGTGTTGGAAGTCAGCCATTCCACAAAATCGTTTTCTACAACGTCCACCAAATGCGATTGTTAAGCAATTGTTACAGGTGCACAACAAGCAAGGGTCACCAGTTGGCTGCTTATTAAGCTCGAGCAGTAATGAATAAAGTTGGAGAATCTGAGTGAAAATGAAAAAGCAAAAAGTGAGCGGAGTGTCCCGAGTCCAAGAACAACTACGAAGATGGCAGCAAAGCTGGCAGTTTTGCACACTGACCACAGCTGTGGTCCGCATGCATGCATGCATGCATGCATGCACCTGGATAATCAGAGGTAATGCGGACACAACTCGAAGACCAGCGCTAGTAGTTGTTAGTACTAATGCCAGAAGTAATGCAACAGCAAAGCATTTAGACGAATGTTAAACTACAAAGACAATTGGAAGTATGGGAGAGATCTACTGCCCATCTCCTTTGCATTGTTGGTCAAGGAGGAGGGAGACTTTGCCATTAAAATGAGGTGGACGATCCTATGACCGATGAGGTTCACTCTTGCTAAGTGTTTGGAAATTGGGGAGTAAATGCGAATAAATGAGAGGCATTTGTTCACAGCTAACTTGGTGCATTTCTCACTGATACTCCCTCACCGTGGCTGCTGTCTGAGGCATCACTTGCCTTAGTATTGCTTTGGCATACAACAATGTGAGGCAAGTTACGATCTTTAAACCTTGGACCTTCAAGGCTATGCCGATTGAGGGCATGATTTATGCACTCTCTGATTTCGTAGGAATGAAGCATCAACATTGGGGACCCAAGTTTCAGTCATCGCAGGTGCATCGCATTTACCCAAAACGCGGTCCGCAGAACCTGGAATTCATCCGCAGCGGTAATGCGCAGTGCCAGTTTCCATGTCTTACCAGTCTTGTATGCACACGACTGGGAATTTACTTCTGTAGGTGGTGTGCCAGGTATTGGCCCTGGCTACCAGAAGGCAAGTCTTTGCAGGCAAATCTAACCCCCTCACCGATTCTAGCGTAGAAGCGTCAAGTCGGAAAGAAATGGTGTATGCTGAGTCGGCTAGTTTGCTGCCCTAATATCGCAACCTGTTTGTCAGGCCGGTGCATGGGATGGGTATTGGCAATCGGTCAGGTACTGCAAAATCCTGTGAGCAATATCGTGTCCGTATCTGGTGCAGTCTTATGTCGCTCAGAGTGAGTGCTACATCAAAAGTGCTTCAATCATCATGCACTTTTGATGACTTAATGTTGTCGCTTTGTAGAGAGGCATAAGGGGATCTTAGTCGCTGGCGACAACGCGGTGGGACATTGGTTCAAGCACTCAATTATGGAGCCTACCAAACAACCACTTATCCATTGCAGGAGGTGCTTAATGCGTGCAATAGTTCGTCGTTTGAGAAGAGAACGAAGAGTGTAGTGAGGTGCGGTAAGGTTAACTGGGTTTCGGTCACACACGACTGCTGCTCCTCTGCGATTTAATCGCATCTAGGGTTGAGGAGGGATCCACGAAGCCGCCTCGCATGCTCGCCAAAGTCACCGTTGGCTCAGTATTAGAATCTAATCCAAATCTTCTTCGTCTTTACAAAGATGGATGTTCACCAATGCAGAATATGCGTGAAGACGTTCAGAGGCCTCATCTTATACCTAGTACACATGGAACTGGTGCATGGAGGTGGGAAGGATTCTGTTGTAGAATGCACTTCTATGCGTACACGGACTATTGTGCACATGAATCCATGCATAAGCATAGTTTTGCCCATATGCACAGGTATTATGCCTCAGATCATAGCTCGATGAAATGTCGTGGACAAAATAACTCATCGTGTTAGGCCAATGATTAAGGCCAGCGCAATAAGTCTTCGAAGTAGTAGAATCACAGCACTGCTCCACCACCTCATTTACGATTACTTGACATGTTTCAGCAAATTCCAACCTGCATTGCCCTGTCTGCCAAATGCTTTGCCAAACTCATCAGATGCTCCTGCTGCATCAAGAAGGTGAGAAAATTACCATACTCTCCATCATTCTTTCTTTATACCGCCATTTGAAAAAAGCAACACAGCAACTTGTGACCTCAAAAAACAGTCTCAGATCACACCGTGTGTGGCCTCTGTTCTGCTGCATTCACCAACTTCGACTTGCTTTTCCGTCATCATATCAGAAGACATTTGCGTGAGTTTGCACCAGCTAATCTTTGACCCAATGCAATGCATGCTCCACTCTTCTTAGTGGCCTTGGCATCGCCTACAAACTATTGCAGCATTCATGCTTTAGTAGACCACACCGCGGTGGCGAGAATGGAAATTTTGGGGATGCAACTTCACTGCCCAGTATGCCCAACAGCGTGTGCGACTACGGTGGAGTTGCGAGAACACATGGACTCGCACGATTTCGGTAGTTAATGCTTCATTTACCTGCTATATTCCACAGGAATATCTTATTGCAAAGCCTTAGTCCCTTCTGCTTTGCAGGCACTTTGTATGAACTCATAATGTGACTGTGGTCAAGGTCAATTAAGTTGGCGAAATTTGTGAGTTTGCAGTGAAATTCAAGCTGTTTTACTGTGCTCTTCTTTGATCCGGACTGTACACTTAATAAGACGAGAGCATTTGCTGTGTGGAGGTGGTAAGCACACTGCAGAAAAGAAGTGATGATGGCTTGGACACGGATGGATGTGACTGCGAAATTGGTAAGGTGTTGCCTGACTGATAATACAAGGCAAACGTCGCATCGTATTGCTTTGTGCCAAATCTCACCAGTAGCTTGAATGGTTGCAGGAAGCGCCACGGCTTCATTGCACGAGATGAACAGTTGAGTGTGAAATCAGGGGTCATTGCATTCGCCGTTGCATTGCACCCCTACATAAAAGCTTCGTGATGACGCATTCATTTCTCTGTGTTTCAGTGCAATCCAGCGAGCTATTTCAACTGGCCCCTACAGATGCAAGCTCAGCTATGTACTTAGCAAGCAGACATGCGGTCAGTGTAAGAGAGGAATCAGGTCTTCCATTTCGCTTCTTTCGTCTTGGGCATTGTTACACCTGAGGTGGATTTCGGCTGGTAGATTTAACAATTAGGGCACTTGCACAAAGACGCGTGATGTGGCAGAAGGTTTGTAGGGCAGGGAGGAAAGAGGCAGCTGTAGAACATTGCAAACTTTTTGGAATGTGGAAAACATGAAAGGCGTTGTTATGCTTGAGGTCGAACTGAGGTTGCACAATGCCACATGGCCCAAGCAAATCAACATCGCTACTGAATGCAACTTGAAATGAGGGTTGAGTGGAACCTACCATGAACATTGGAACCACAAGTTCTTCGTCAAGTTTCCATAGCAGCCTCATTTGATAATCACTGCATGAGCAAAGAATGGGCCCTGCTTCATGTGCATCCACTAGACACAGTTAGCGGTACTTGAAACGATTACCACACCGGTGCGTAATGGCGCCACCTAGAATGTAGATTAGACTAGATTAGATAAGATGGAAGACGCTTTAGAAGTGTCGATGAAGCGAGGTTATTAGACATGAATGCTGCATTCAAGTAAAGTGAGTGGTCAGAAGAGTCGCCATAAATCGCTGAGATAGACGAGCTTTTTGAGCCCAGTGCCTGCTCTGCACATTGTCAACAAGGAGCATTCAAGTTCCTAACCCACATATTCCAATGGCATGAAGACGGATGAGAAAAGGCACGTGTCGAATGCTTCCTAAGTGCAACACAAGCTGCAGTTTCGGGAGCCCAGAGAAAAAGCCTTGCTTCCAAAAGTCAACATCATCATCTGCATTGGCCGTTTTTAAATGACGTGCAGTGATATCTACGCCCCTTCAATGACTGAGCGAATGTAGTGAAGCAGAATCATGACAAAGCTGTTATCCGAACTGGCGATGCTGGGTTTTGCTAGGCCTCTCCAGATAATACGCCACGTACGCGGAAGGCATCAGGTGTTTATTCAGGCAAAATGCTTCTTGAGTAGTGTACAACAACTGACCAAATCAGCCTCAATTCTTTTGCGGATTGCATCGGAAAAGTGCCGATTCAGCAGGTGCTTGACGCACTATAGCAGTCAAATCGTTGGTTTAGCTGCCAACGGAGAGCAATTAATGTCACCAGGGCTAAGGAGGAATTGCACGCGACACTCCATCGCACCTGGTCTATCCGTCGGCCCACGTATTGCAAACGTGACGATCAATGTTTGACGAGGTGATGCTGAAATTGTGCCACGATGAAAAGACTTATCTACAACCTAAAATGCTCAGTCCGAGATTCACTACATCTGGAACGCTGATAAATTAGTACTCCTTTAGTGTTAGTTGAATGACAAACTGATGGTTTTGCGCAGTGTTCTAGTTGGATAAAATGTCTGCTTTGAAAATCAGGGACTTTACAGTGGTGGATCGATTCGGCACTCCATGGCTACTGACCTCATGATTGGAGGGGTTTGAAGCGACAGTCCCAACGCCCCTTGGCCTTCATGAGTCTCCCTTTAGCTCATGTAACTCTCAGAGGATTTGTTGCATTTTACAAACCTGGCACCGCTATCCACCTGATAAACATGCAATTCCATTGACATTCTCCAGGGAGGATTTTAACCAGCCTTTCCCCATCTACCTCGACCTCTTGCTGGATTAGTTCACCTCCGCCTACGCAATCGCCAGTGTCATCGTAGTTGTAGACTGCTTGAAATGCATTCCATGCTTTGTTTTCTCTCCTACATTGCAAAAGTATTGGTCTGTGTGAGGCCTGTATGCAGAGGTCAAAACCTATCCGCTCATGACTTGCTGCGGTAAAAGGGGCGAGACAAATGGAACGAGAGAAGTCCGACTCCCTATTCTTTACTCCATACAGGTTGGGTTGACTGGTATTTGTCATGAGCTAATGGCTTATCGATGTATGTGAAAGACGTGTGACCTGCGCTTATGACATTTTATGTCAGTCCCCTCCCGCCTGCTTGGCTGGATTGCCTTTTGGTGCAGCTACCATTGCCTGTGTTGTGGCTTCCTCAAGTCTTACATTATGCGTTGTTTCCTCTAAGCCATCAGGTGTTTGAATTGCCTGCCCACACCGCGTTTTTCGGTGATGCATTGACAGGTGCAATGAGAAAGTCCCATATTTGTGGCAGTTGAATGGGTGCTGTGACCATGATGCAACTGCTTTGGAGCACACCTCCTTTGCATGACATACAGCAGTGCAATTCGGCTAACATCTTCGATAAGGAGGAATCGGCACAGGCACAGAAGGCGATGGCACCCTCTGTAGATCATATTCCGGTTGCCTAATTGTTCTTTTTTTCAATTTCACAGACTTAAGTAGCTTTCAGAACTGGTGCCTTTGGGTCGTCCACATTCCGCAAAATGAGTCATTTCAAGTCCTGTCTAGAATAGGCAAGCGCGAACTGCACAGTTGGTGTCCCGATCCGCCTCTAAAACAGACAGCCTGCAACAGCCAACATCTCGGCGAGCGACTTGAGGCACTCCACACCACGAAGTTCAATGTTCCATCGCCCGCCTCTAACCAAATGCCCTACGAATTCTTTGCACTATCCCCAACGGAAGAAAGGATCAGCTCATGGGCAGTGCTAATGGTGACCTAGGAATGGGAGTCAAAGCGGCATCACTCATGTTCCATCTGGTGGCAATCCAAACACGATCATTTTATCTTGATGCCAGTACTACTGCATCACCTGCAATTGAACTCCCACATCTCAAATTCCCTCATTCACAACACCTACAACGCAAACAGAGAGCGTCGCTTTTCCTCACAATTCAAAGCAGTCTTTCTTACGCAACTTGACAGTCTCCCTGACACCATTTCCCTGCAGCGTGCCAGACGACGTGCCACTTGTGCAGAGCCTCTCCAGATGCTTGGAAGTACTTGCACACCCCTCATTGTGAAATGCGTGCTCTACAAGTTCTTACTATAAAGAAAGGCATGAGGAAAGCAGTAAGTACCGGTCGCGACAGACTTCCTACCACCCTGCATCTGCCGTATTTTCTGCCTCCAGCTGGTGTGATGCAGGACAATTCAGTAGTTCCTGTTCCATATTGCTCTACTATATTGGCGACTAATTTGACTTGGATTGATTACCCGCCGCATATTTTGCACACTGACAATTAGTTTTAGCAATTGCACGCGTGTCTACCAAAGGAGGTAGCTGCCCAACGTCATTTCTTCTTTCTGTCGGATAATGTATTCAATTCCACTAATCTTTCGTTACTTGTCGGTGTGCAGTCCTAGTAATAAGTCGGCGAGCTGTTGATAAAGTGAAAACGTAGCCACAAGTGGTAATGGTGCTGGCACAGGTACATGTTGAAGATGCAATCACGCCGAAGTGTGAATAATCATGATGTGCGGAAGTGGCAGAGGCCGAAAAGTGGCAAAGACTATCCGTACAGCCTGCCACGACGTGGTGGTGATGGTGTAGGACGAAGCTCTAAGCTGGCCTAGGCGTTAATCACGGTGCTCTCATAGGTCTTCCTGGAGGACGTCGTCGACGCCATTGCCATTCATACTGACCATGCGAAGCGTAAGATGGCAATGATGTGCCACAAACGTAGTCCATGACCTCAGACGCTATAGTCAAGCCCTCTACGGCTTCGTCGACTGAGTATTATTGTCACTAGTGCATGAGCAGATACTGCCATGGCTGTTGTGTGAAAGCTTCAATGCGCTTGCTCAGGACCACTATCATAACCGCATCGCAGATGGCATTCATCTTTTTCTATTTCTTTCACAGGTGGTAGGAAGGCTGATGTAGAGAAGCTTTCTGGGATGGATGAAAGAAAGTTTGGGTGACCAAGGCATCAGTACTGACTGCATCCTGCATTTGTGTCCTGCTAGTACTGCCTTCTTTTCCTTTTTAACCCTCGCATAAAAAGTGCATTTGCATCACTACATTCTCAACTTTGGCTAGGTGGTATTGGGAGAGCGGAGTGGTTTGTGTGTCAACGAAGAATTGTTTATGGGTGGAGATGTTAGCACATCCCATGCTGGTGGCTGTATGCATGGCCTTCCTGTTAGTAGTCTTGGCGGTTGGCGCGCATTCCTGCTTAACATTTGGCAGCGCAACGGCAGGATGCTGCTCTACACTTGTTGCTTTAGTTTCGACAGTCAATCCCAATCGCCAGCCTTCAGACCTGCACCATAGCGAAGCAAGATCCCGTCAGCACGCCCTTCCAAATTGCAGGTGGGAAGAGCTGAGTGGAAATGGTATATCCGATTTTGGCTTGATCACGTAGGTTCAGCAAGCTTCAGTGCCGACAGCTACTCACTGTGCCACATGACTCTGGCGACCCACCCTTTCATTCGCATGCCATTAACCCACCAACGGAGATGATCACATTGACTCACCTCTCCTTCAATGCCTCGTCGTGACCTCCTTGCTAAACAAGACTACCAAAAGCACTTGATTTTAACAGAGCCTGCATGCATTTCTTCTGCGGTGACCTAAATGGAAACGTAATGACAGTCATCAGTGCTACGCAGGGACGTTTTCAAGATAGCCGAAAGCTAAATGCAGCAGAGTGGAATGGAGGATAAGTTGCAGAATGCTTCAACGTGGGTAAGTTAATGGGATGCTTGGCGTGGCTGGACGGCTGTGTCGCCTCAAAGAGGTGTTCTAGTGCAATTTGGGGCAACATTTTGCGTGTGATGTGTAGGAGGCTGATTTTGGCAAGGAAAGTAGCGACAGCACAGAACTCAGCAGTTTTGCCCCGAACGGATCAACATGGTCAATAGTTGCTTGCTGCAGTTCTCAAATCCAACTCTTAAAATTAAGGTGTCACCAAAGCGGAATGATCACATTTTGCGCTTCGAAGTTTGTAAGAAAGTCAATTTTCGCCAGCCTGTCTCATCGTCCTTTGCTTTCGATGCTCTTTGCTGGAAATCGCACCACCCAGCGCTCTACAGGTCTACACCATCTGCTTTGCTCCTGCCATGCATTGGCGGTTATCTGTCGGTTATATTTTCATCCTTTTGGAGAGGTGTCACGATTGGAGACCCCCGAAAGTGGATAGGGAGGTGTGTGCTTGTGTGCATGTGGGTGTGAAGGGGCATCCACCTTCACTTCTCTCCCAACCTGCCCCTCTCCCCCCCACCCCCAACTGAACACATCGCCGCTATAGGGCTAAGAGGCCAGAAGACCCACTTGCAATCGGAATCACTACCTACAAACGCTGTGTACTTGAAAGCTCACTCAAACAAATCATTCACCTCAGTAATTTTCCCCACAGCTGCGAAAATACTTGCGAATTCATGCACGCCGATTATGGTGCACGCAGATGTCTAATGAAAAGCATAATTTGCGTGTGGATTCTCATGACTGGAAAAATAACTGGGCAACTTGTGCTGCCGCTGCAAACGGTTTGTTCCGATTTCAGGCACTCCTTATAATGGACTGCCCATGCCGAATCGTTGCGCTCATGTTTGTTTAAATGGGTGCCAGTTTCAAACCTGTTCTCCCAAGCATAGTGTGTACGTGCCCTGAAATGCACTCAATGTTTGCGTCCACGACATTAGATGGCGAACACACTGCTCATAATTGAAAAGCAAGAAGCATCATCATCCCAAACAGAAAGGGTTCAGTCGATGCTAAGGTTCCGAGAAAAGTTCGTCGTATTTGCGGCTCTTTGGCTACTCACAAAGCATTTGCTCCATGTCTAAACGCTGATGTGCATGCCTCGAGGCTGTTGTGCATTTGTGGTGAGTAAATTTGGACAAAACGATGACTTCCAGTGGATTGGCTTTAAGAGCTTAGCTCACTCTAATTTGGCTCTGGATGCCTGCCTACAATCTTTCTGATTTCGGAGACTTTGTGGCGGTAAATGAAGATTGGACAGAGATGAATTTTGGCACGTTTTTAGGCTCTAATGGCGAAAGGAGAGGAGAAGATCACGTTGTGAGCATGACCAAACTGTTTACAGATTTTTGTACTTGTGTAAAAGCACGGAATTATAAGAAAAGCGGTATGCAAATTAATTAGAAGTGTAAGGAGTCTCGAGAAGTGAGATGCATAGTTGGGGAACCTTTGACATTTGCTATTCCTCCTAGTTTTCACTTCAATCTGTAAGACAGTTTTGAGCAAGGGAACTGATATTGCGCAAAGTGCGCATTCAATGATGGTGAAGCCCTACACCAATTTGCTCACACGTGCGTACGAAAGGCAAGCACAGTATGCAGAAGAGCCTGCCTTCGGTTATGCCATGATGGAGGCGTCGCGTAAACACAGTCAAAGGCATGCTGGGAAATTTACATGGTGTCGCCCTTCAAGGAAA
This sequence comes from Taenia crassiceps, assembly GCA_023375655.1. NCBI lineage: Eukaryota > Metazoa > Platyhelminthes > Cestoda > Cyclophyllidea > Taeniidae > Taenia > Taenia crassiceps. The sequence goes on from JAKROA010000016.1 coordinate 109,318, forward strand.
TTAATAATAAATGGAGAAACGTAAAAAAATGTAAATTTTACTGCCGTTGAACAGCCTTCCTAACTTATCCATGTCTGTTCGCTCACACGATTTGGAATCAGGCCCTTCCTGGTTAATGCAGGCGTAAATGAACTTCTGGGTCACTTAAGGTTGTTCCAGGACCACACTAGCATGCAAAAGAAACTAAAGATAGCCTTCAACATTCTTAACACCTAACTATCCATAAGCACTATAAATCGGGATGAAAGGTCAGATTTTGCAATAATGAAAAGAAGAGAATGCATTGTGGTATTAAGAATACAGCAGCACCACTTTTACTAGCCAGCGAATATGTCGTGCGGCGTCATGGCCTAGGTGCAAATAATGCATGCTACCCTACACGATGTGACGGTAGCTGCCCCACTGCATGCTACAGTGTTAAATACCGCAACAGCGGGGTAATTTTGTGTGCACACCTGTAAGTGGAGGAATATCGAAGGCTAAGTCAGAGAAGGCAAGCCATAAAGCTGGTAAATGTACTACTTTATGGCAAACATAGGCAAAAAGCCATCCATTCTAACACATAATAGAGCGCAGTTATACAGGTGATAACTTGTTCGTCCTCCGTGTAAGACGTGAACCGTTGGTGCGAACACATGGACTCCTCGGTTGGTCCAATTAGATGCCCCATTCCCGCCTTTGCCACATCCAACCAATCATAGAACAGAGAGAGTGCAGTGATTCGCCGTTTGGCCATCAAGCCATCACAGCCATAACGCTATCCATAGAATATCAGAGTTGACAATGGTGATTGTTTGGTTGTCGCTGCTGCGGTAAGAGTTGCGGCGGGTTGTACTGCGTCATCATCTGTGTCAAGTTGAGTGCAGCAGAATCCAATTGAAAGGCACCGGGAGGGGGTGAAGTTTGTGGTAGTGTGATGGGCTGCATCACTAAAGAATTATTTCTCACAACCCAGTCAGAGGTGTCTAGCGCAGCAATGGCGTTGCTGATGGCTGACTCGGTGTTGCCGCTTACGCTTGCGGTAGGATTCCGCTATACCGGCGGCAAAGTTGCTGCACATGGTGACATCAATGCGTCGGAAAGATTTTGGATGGAGCAGCTTACATTTGAGGGCAAGTCTTTTCACTGTGATATTAAGGGGACTGAATCTGAGCTACTGATGTGGGGACCTACAGTGATATAACTGATAGCGCGTCGTGAAGCCGAGGTGATGAGTAGGTAGGTTTAACCCACCTGGCGCACGGGACTAGTTGCTCTAACCTCTGAACTATAGAAACTACCACACTTTTTTTCTAGCTATTTCTTGTCCGCTAGTGGAATAAATTGCTTCAATCAACTACGCTTTAGCTATCAGAAAGTTATTTTAGGCCTCCCCACAGCAAGGCATCGGCTTCGCGGCGAGAAGCTAGCAATAAGAATGAGTGAGGGAGAAGGAGGAGGAGGAGAACATGAGCAGTGGATGTATTGGAATGACTGCAAAGGTACAGGACATGGGAGGAGGTGGCAGTGAAGAGAGGGAAGTAGAAAAGTGGAATGGAGAAGGTAAAGAGGCAGAAACCCCGGTAGCAGTCAGGTAGCTCAGTAGGGCAGGACGTTGTCGCAATATTGTAGGTGTCGAGGATTCGAGCCTCTGCCTAGACATGGTGACTTCTAGACCGCCTTTTATAGCTAGACTGACTGTTGTTCCCGTTAGAGTAAATAATATTCCATCGTCTGACTGCGAGTCGTTAGCAAAGAAGCAGGGTACTACAGAAGACCCTACACGACTCGAAAGAAAGATGATAGACAGTGCAAGAGGTGCCGTACTGCAATCTGAACCGAAATTCTAGCAGCTAAAACGCACTCTTCCATCATTGTTGGAACAATTGCATCTGCAGTTGCTTCTACTTTTTACTACTACTGCAAAGGTACTCCCGTTTTCGCCTTCTCCTTTCCCAGAACTTGTATCAATAAAGGCAGAAATGGTTTGCCCTGGTTGTGCGCCTTTGAGCCGCTATGTAGAGTTGATGATCCAAGCAATAGGATGGACAACAATAAGGCATTTAGGCTGAGGTGGCAAATTGAGGGTCATGCGCACTACATAGTAATCGACTGCTTCCAGTTCCTACATTTTGAACCACATCGTGACTTGCACAGTAGAAAGTGCACTGCGGCTGCATGTTGATAACGGTTCCAATCTATCTCAGTGATATTCCAGCATGTAATATGCGAGGATGGTTGGTCACTCAGGTTTCCCACATCCCACGTAAACTGCTCTGAAAGGTCTGGGTTAGAGTATCTTCTCCCACCTTGTGAGCACAGATTGCCGATTCTGCTATTGTGTGAGAATAATGATTTTTAGCATGTATAGGAGTGTCTCATCACGATGTGTGACGGTGTGCTGGTTGAAGTGATTTTGGAGTGGGCAAAGAATCATTCGTATCTGGGGAGGCAGCAAGTTCAACTCTGATGAATCGGGTGCAGATGTACAAGGGGAACTTTGAAAACTCAAGCAGATTAATTGGACATGGACAGCAAGCCCAAAAGTAAGGCGCCCTCATCACAGCAGAATCGCATAGATAGAGCATTACCAGGCAGGTCAGTACATTGCAGCTTCTGCTGTAACTGCTCTACGACAGATTTAGCAGGATCAAACTCACGTTTTTCAGACAAAGAGACTGATTTTGGCAGATGTCAATAAGGAGGAGAGAGAAACGCTACCGCACAGAAGCCATGACCCATGCCAGATTTTGCGATGCGTGGATCCAGATAGTCACAAACACATCTCACGAGTAGGTGCAATGCCAGGAATGAGTGAGACAATTTGGCATGTGGCAGAACTGGGGCCTCTGCTATTCGGAAATCAGTAGGAAGAGCTTATTTACAATGCCAGATAGGCTTAGCAATGCGTCAACTCGGATTCATTTCGCCTTTCAACGGTACCATGAGGGCATACTAAGCGTTCGATTCCAATGCACCAGGCCCTCACTGTGCAGTATCATTTTCTGGTGCACAAATTATCTTCAAACTGCAAAGCAAGGTGTTACACAATTTTACGCAAAACGAAATTTGAATTCCACGAGTGAAATTGACTTGAGCGATTGGCGTTACGAAGGACGCAATTGATGTTTCACAAGCAGCATTGGAAAGAAATGAGCCGAGGTCGAGACACGAAGAGACCAGAGAGTAAGACAGTGAAAATTTTAGCTGTGTCAAGTTAGGGATGCCTTGTGGTTTGACGCAAAAGCTTTGCATGATTTAAAGGCGTAGAGGAACAGCCAGAGCAGGAGAACGTGACTGCAGATGCCCACAGTGAAAGGTATAATGAGGAGACAGATGACGAGATGAGGTTAATCCAAGCGCTCGCCACAAAACCCGAAGACGAGGCTACTTATCTTGCATACATAAAGGTAAATGCACGACATTTTACTCCCCATTTGTACCTTTACGACATGAGTGGTTATTTTGATCATGTGTTTTTGCGCAATTTAACAGACGATGCTCAAGAGCAATGACTTCCGACTTAAGTACGTCCTCAATGGGAAGGCCATCGTGAATCCCTTAATAGCCGATCAGGCGACGCAGCTAGGATGCCTCATGGATTTGTACTGTACGCACATGTGGTACAAAGCCATGCACATTCTGTGTCTCTGTTAATTCTGCCTTATGAGTAAAAGTTTGACATTATGCGAAAATGTACTTGCCAGTTTAGTGAACTATTCTGCTGCGATAGGCTCAATTGTTTGCTATATTTTGCTATGGAAGGCAACAGGAAGGCCGACAGTGGATACAAATGCACTGCGTGTGGTGGAGAGCACAACGACATGGAGGAGATGCATGAACACCTTCTGAGTCACAGTAAATGCATGTTCTACTTCTGTGTGCAGTGCCTCGAGGGTCACGACACGCTTGTGGATATGGTGCGCCACACATGGACACATGGTGGTGAGGTTTGATTTCAGCTAGTGCTCTCAGCTCCTCTAGTGAAGCTGAGGAAGCATACCTGACGCGATATTCTTTTGCAGGGGAGGAAATTGTGCTGCCGGCATCGATTCTGCAGTGTTTGGAAAAATCGGGAAGTCCAGAGGACTTAGAGCCTCCTCAATCCCCTACGCCGGAGGAGCTGGAAGGGTGCCCTCCTGAAAAAAGGCGCAGGGAAATGCACCGCTGTAGTGTTTGCGATTGCACTTTCGATCACCTGGATGTGCTGTTGTCACATAGGGAAGGGGAGCACCCAACTGAACGAGGTGTCATTGACCGGCCGCAACTTAGCCTCGTGCGCACCTCACCCAGTCTCAATGTAGATGAAGAAGAAGATGGGCCGAAGCATAGCAGCTAATGGAGAATATAAATATGCTTAGGCACCACCGTTTTGCAACACCATGCTCTCCTTGATGTCTTTACTGAACAAGACTTTTACGCTTCCCTTGATACGTCTGCGAGGGTGCAACCTATCCATTTTATGCACCTCACTTTACCCCTCTTGATGTGCCTTTCCCAAGTTCCGGACACAGGCAACTTCGGGTGTTTTGATGCTTTGAAGGCCATGGGAGGAATGGGGTGCGCAAATCGCCTATAGTTTTGGGATCAGATGAAGTGTATTTTGTGTAAAGACAAGTTTGAGTCACAGTGGCAATTGGCATTCGCCATTTAACGATGTGAGTGGTTGGAGCGATGTGAGTGGGATACGGCAGACTGTTGAGGAGAGAATGCTGCTTAGAGAGACTAACTAACAATCATCCTTTGTGCTGCATACAAAGGTGCACTTGTTTATGCCTTGCGAGTTAAGCAGAATCGCTTCTAGAATCCGCATCCGAAGCTCACGATTGCCTCTGATGGCCCATGAACGTGATTACCAACAGGACATTTGAGTAATTTAAAGTTGAAATTAAAATACGCTTCTCCTAATTAGAGCCAAAATTGAGGGTGGTTGCGCAATGCGAGGCAAGCCTAAAGTGCAACCCTGAAGGTGATCATGAAGAGCCCACGATTTCACAATTCGCCTTGTATTAAGAGGGATACTTCCCACTGGCAACAAAGGTAATGTCGCTAACGATCAAGCATCATGCGCTGAGGGCTGTAATCCACAATGTGATTGTGAGTATTCCACAGTTGAAGCAATCGTTGTCTGAGTGGCAAGATCGCAGTTTAGCAGTGCATAATCTCAGGTTAATCAAACGTAGCTGTCGAGTGGAATCGCAATGCTTGTAGGAGTTTCTTTCTTATCCCTCTCTTCCCTGTGATTGCCCTAACACAAGGGATTTTATCAAAGTTAGGTGTCTCAATTTACTTGACTGCCTTCGTTTGTGGTCCTTGGTGTACCATTGAAGTGGGAAATTGCCTACTAGTAGCCGTCACTCTAGATGGAACAAGTGCTCAATGACTCATAGGCAGGTTCACTTCATTGTTCCAAAGTGATTCCACGCACTTTCTAATTCTCAATAAAATGCAAACAACTTCACGATCGCCAACATTGGGTAGGTTCAACAAGATTTAACTTTTGTGGCTTCATTCAGAACTAACAGCTGAATTGTTACAGAAAAGGGAAGCGTATGAGTGATTATTCAGATGCACGAACTGGTTGAACACAAGTTGCGTCTGCTCACTTCGATGACTTCAGTGCATCCCACGCACCTGAACGGAATGCGATTGCTGTTCCTGTGTCGTACCATGTTCATTGCTCTAGGTATTGGCAGTTGCGATGGTAATCATGGGTCACACCTTAGTGCGTCTGAAGTGGATGAACTGCTGCAGAAAGGCAGAAAACGTCATCTTCCGTTCAAAAGCCTCAAGTTTAATGCAGTTATATGCGATTTTGTAAAGCGAGTCATCGTGTCTTCGATCTTGCCTCACCCTAGTCACAGTCACGCCTAAATTCCACACGCGATGGCGTCGCCCCTACCAAGGCATGCAGTGCCCACATAATTGCTCATCACGCCTGCATACACAGCATTTCCTTCAATGCACAGTTGCGTTGAGATGGCGGATTTTCTCATCGACTGCCATCACAGCCTTCTGTCCTAACTTGCAATGTGCAAATGTTGCATAAAACGCGCCTAACTTGAAACGAATCCCATGGAGGTTTGGAGTCGTCTTTAGGAATCAGCATAGAGGCATCACTTGTCTTTGGCCACTACATTGACACCAATTCTGTGCAGTCATGTTGAAGAAACACGGCTAAGATGAAACATGCGGATAACTTCGATTTTGGCAGCTTCGCACCACTCCATCCTGTGGATGGCTCGCAGCGGATATGCTACTGATGTGAGGCGGATGAGAAATCCACCTCATGACTGCCATCTTCGATAATCTACCACTAGGTCCGTTTTGAGTTTGAGACTGTGTCATGCCGAATTCCATCACCGCTAAGCTTGTATCATGAGAAAAGTATGCATTGCGATTCCACTCGACAGCTACGTCCCATTAACCTGAGATTATGCACTGCTAAACTGCGATCTTGCCACTCAGACAACGATTGCTTCAACTGTGGAATACTCACAATTACATTGTGGATCACAACCCTCAGCGCAATCGTTAAGCCGTAGTAATGGACAGAAAAATAACAAGGGTTTGACGCATCGAAGCTTTGGATAGCTGATCGAAATCGGTTAATTCGACAAAAGTTTAAGCCGCTCGCTTAGCTGGAAATGCAAAAGTCCACGCGCGGTGCGTTATGAGGGCTTAGTGTCATTAGCATAACAGCGGAGGCGCAATGTTAGAACCGATGCTTCTGACAGGGTAGTTAGTAAATGACATGCTCTACCGCAAGCGTTGTGAGGCGAGTAGTGGATGCTAAGCAAAGGGCAATAAAATTTTTGCGGGGATAATTTGCAGTGGTCGACAGAAATAGTGTAGATGTACTGAAGCTTACTGGAGAAGGCAGGAAAGCGTTAAAACAGGAAAAGGAGCAAGGCGTTGGAAGTGAACGGGCATGAGGAGAGCGCGGCAGGGTTCACCGTTTACCGGTCCTTACCGTGCAATTTGTATGGTGAGTATCGATGCGACTCGTGTTGATTGCATGAGTTATTGTTTGGCTGGTTCCCTTAGGACCTATAAGGCAAAGCAAGTCAAGGCAAGGCAACGGAAGCGGTTGGGTGGCTCTTCTAGGTTATTGGTTTGGTGCCTTGCGTTGCATTGCGTTGCGTTGAACTTCATTACTAGTAGCTGGGTTGGCCTAGGACGACATGCTCAAAAGTAGACAACACACACGTACTGTTGCGCACCTTCGCTTATTCAACAAAACAGAACATGCAACTAACACGCAGCCAGGTGTGCTGTTTGATAAAGAGAAACAGCACCTCTGTTGTCAGCGGAAAGCGTCCCCATTGACTCTAGGAAAGTTTGTGAAATCGTGCACTGTGTATGTGGGCTTAGAATAGCCGTTCTGCTTCTCACCCTCCGGGTTGCGTAGTCTTCCTCTCTCTCATAATTCAAACTAGGAAAGGCATTTGCTTGCGCCCTTTTCAGTTACCCAAGTTTTCAGCTACTCATCACTTTGATGAGGAATCCGAGTCATTTGCGAGGTGTATGGTATGGATACTCGAAGCGACTACGGTCAAACTGCAAGTAGGAAGCAAACGAGTCCATGCGTGCATTGAGGAGACGTCTCTTCCTGAACCATTGGCGATTTCCTTCTCACATCCCTGTGGCCACACACAATGCTAAGTGGCGAATATTAAACGTGGACGTGGTTTAAGTTTGCCTTTTTGCCAACAAAGCTTTATCTGATGCCGAGCCTACATTGGGATTAGGTATGAAAGGCACGAGACTAAGGTGCAGTCGGTCAATGACATCTCGTTTAGTTGGGTGCTGCTCCTCTGTTTGCTAGAACAGCACATCCAAGTGCTGAAACGTGAAACCGTGAACACTGCCGTGGTGCATTTCTCTCCATCTTTTCTGGGGAGAGCACCCACCCAACTCTTAGAGTGCAGGGGATGGAGGAGGCTCTAAGTCCTCAGAACTTTTTAATTGTTTCAGAAATTGCGCACTTGCTGCCTGCAGCACAGCTTCCTCCTTTACAAAGGAGGAACTCAGCAAGCATGTTTCTTCGGCCTTGCTGAAGGACTGAGAGCATTGGCTTAAATCAAACCCTACCACCGTGTGTCCATGTGTGGCGCACCACATCCACAAGTGTGTCGTAACCGTCGAAGCACTGCACACAGAAGTAGGGCTTGCAGTTACTGTGGCACAGGAATCGTTCATGCATCTCATCAAACTTTTATGCTCTTCACCACACGCAGCACATTTCAAACATTGCCAGCCTTATTTTTCATCTCCATGGCAAAATGCAACGCGAAACGTATTAAATCGCAAGAAATTAATATTTAGACAAACAAAATGGTGCAGTAAACGAGCAAGCACGCCTTATCATAATGTCTTTTACTCACACGGAAGACTGATGGGTGCCAAATTTGCATGACTTTACCAACGGTGCATGCAGTACGAATCCATGAGGCATCCTAGCTGCGTTTCTTGACCAGCCATTAAGAAGTCGCCGCCCCCATGCGGAGCATTGCAAGAGCTAAATGAATCAGAGTGGACAGATTGTTAAGTCTATCAGGCATTGTCCATAAACTCTTCCTACCTACCGCCGATTAGTAGAGGTCTCAGTTTTGTCACATGCCAAGATACGAAGTGCACGCTAAGCGATAGTGGAGTTTGTGCAAAGACGTTCTAGCAATGCGCAATGTGGCTAGACTCTCAATTGTGTGCATGCAAGAGGCATAAGAATTCTCGAGCAAGGATACGACTGCCACTACCAATAATGAGCGCTCATCCTAGCGTCAAAGTCTTCTCACACCCTCTTTTTTTGTGCTTGAGTCGGAAATTATGGACATTTGGGCTTTACCGCTGGAAAGGGAAATGCAGCCTCTGCAAAATGACTACCTACATTGGCACATCCTACTTACGCTCAGATGCCCTTCACCTAGGTGTGAATTTGTCCATTAGTAACACAAAATTCAGGTGGCATATCAACTTTGACATTCCATGATGCCTTTGATGTGCGAAATTATAGAGCATATCCAACAATGTCAGCGAATGCGTTAATTCATCATAAACATAGGCAAGAATCTATCTGCTCTAAGACATTACGGGGCTCAGCTAAACAGGAGGATGACTTGACCATTCTTGGAGTAAGACACGGAGCATTGGCGCTAAGGTTGTATAGACTCATCCGTGTGTCCAATCACATGCCTTATGCTCGCTTTGACCATGCCTAACTAAATATGCAACAGATGGAGCACAGTGATTCATCCGTTGGCCAATGGGCAATCAGAGCCATGACACTACACATAACATACCGTGGTGAATTAACGTTGATTGTTTAGAACAGAGGCTGAATAATTTACTCCGCATGCGACTAATAGTGCATGGTATAGGGAATAAAACATGGAAGCAGCTGGATTAATGCTTCCATCTAACTGATATGTTCAACCGTCAATTCCAAATACAAACCCAGCAGTGGTCTCTTTTGAGGCTGCAAGCGTTGCGTCAGGCGACTTATATGAGGCCGTGAGGAATATGCTCTTCGTGACACACCCACTGCATCGCACAATCGTCAGCGTATCTTAGAGCCACTCAGCTGGATTGCGATGCACGGGTCTTTGTAAATATGCTGATGCAGCACAACGCACAGCAACTAGTGCTCCGGTTGCGAGAAGTGGTGATGTTTGTGGTGGTGCCATGGACAGCATCACTAAGGGATTATTTATCAGTCCCTATTCACGGGCGTAGGTATAACCCACCTAGCTTACAAGGTCAGTGCTGCGATTCCTGAGCCATGAAGGCTGCTAAAGTTTTGTCGCCTAGACCCTCTTTGTCAACAAGTGCAATGCGCTCTTTCTCTCGGTCACACTTAAAACATCAGACGAGTCATAGCGTACTCCACCGCATCAAAGCACCCGGTGTATGAAGGGAGGTTGGTAGTAAGAGTGGGTGAGGATCGCATGAACAGCAGATGTATTAGAGTAAATGCGGAGGAAGGTCACGGTGGAGAGAGTAGAGGAGAAAGGAGGGCTAAGTAGGTGAATAAAGAAGAGTGCAGATAGTGTTATAGGTGACGCAGTAGATTGAAACGTTGTTCTAATAATGTAGGTGTTGATGATTTTCATACTTGGGCATGCTAACTGTCCGACCGCATCCCTTTCGTAGTCCGATGGATTGCACTTCCTACTCCAGTGTCAGAGTGAATAAGCTCTCCATCGTTAAGCTGCAATTCGTTAGCAAACAAGCATAATGCTGTCGCAGACAGCGAAGGAAATAAATAAGGCTATGAGGCTGAAGAACGCGCCTCTTTCTTTCTCTCCCTCCATTTATCTTAGCGCCTTCCTTCCCTCCTCATCAGCATTTGTTGCAGTTAGTCAGTCTATTTCCTGCAACGTTATGTGGAGGCGCTAATGCTTGCGCATATGTGGACTAATTCTTCTTCGGATGATGTTTTGGGAAATAGCCGTGGTTGTGTTTGTGGCATACTTCTTGTGGTACAGGCATGCCAGCCAGCAGGTGACACCAGGTGGGAAGGAGGGGTGGTGGTCATCACAATTATCATGTTTGCAACAGCAGTATCGATCCCATTGTGTGGTGGCTGACATTCGACGCTTCGAGTCCCGAGACTCAAAACCACAAGCATGATGAGATGCTAAGAGGGCAGTTTTATGTTCCCCTCTCCACTCACTTATGCTTCACCTGAGTTCACTTAGTTTGCAATACACACACAGTGGTAGAGTGAGTAGGAGATAGCAGTCGATTCAATTGCCCCTGCCTACATTTTGTCTGGTCGTTTGCACTGCCATTGCAGCATTCCGGGCATTGAATCATGTGAAGAAGCCCTACGCTTCACCTACACGATGTGTGAACGAAGTAGCAAGTGAGTGGGTGAACGGGGTTGGAGTGTGCGCAGAAAGTGCACGGGCACAATGAGGTGGGGTGAGGGACAGTGCAAGAGATGGCATGCTCCAATCTAAACCTGCAGGTGCAACGCGCTGTCCTAGCAGCGGAACCACAACAGCGCCATCACACTCATCATGCGTCACCATCATCATTTTTATCCCCATCCTCATCCCTCATTTTTCCTCTCTGCGTAGACAAGTGGGCTGCCATCCCTCACATTCCTCACTTTCCCGGTTTCTAATGGCAATAGACATCCCTTCTTCGTGCACCTCGGAGCACGGGGATATGGATGATCTCACCTCACACCATTGCATCTCGGATCAGCTCAACTTGGTTCGGCTTATAACAGATCTTTTTCTTGGCACACCCTTCGACTGCTGAAAGCACCCTTCTCCATGAAAACTGCTCGTCATTTGCTGTGTTTTCATTTATCATCTCTGTGGATACCAGGTTAATTATTACATTGGTCTGGTCAGAGCACTTTCACTTTCTGCTTTAACTGATCTACGTACCTGCTGTTCAAACTAGCTTCTTAGACAAGAGCAGTGCAGAGTTGCGATCGTGAATGAGCCTTACTGAATTGGGAAGGCGACTAGAAGTATGTCCAAAGATTGCCTGAGCTACTTTTGCCTGATTGCCTGCCGGTCTGAAGTTCTTGGAGCTTCAGTGACTATCAGCCAGGCTACTTATCACGATCACAATTCTACTGTTTCAAGTTGGTCACATCTCTTCCAATCCACCGTCTCCTATCCTAACCCGTGATTTTTCGACGTCTCATTGCGTGGTAAGCATCCCCATCCAGATTTTGGAATGCCTTACTAACACCCGCACAATTGGCGAAAGGCAGATGTGCATAGAGTGAGAAGGTATGGCCTGTCTGAGATGCCATGTTGAAATCGGCTGCTGCTTTCCATTTTATAGAACCAGCCTAGATCCAGTGCATCTGCATGCCTGGTGTAAAATGCATCTTTTTTTCCAGTAATCAGCTTTCGACGTCAAAATCGATGACCTGAATAGTGAACACATCAGCTATGGTCTCAATATCTCAAAATCTCAGACCGACCTACAGCGTGTTTCACAACTCACAAGCAGGGCGCATGCCCCAGTCCAGATTTTATTAAACTCCCCTACATTTCGCGTAGTGGATGGTCGCAATTAAAGAATGATGTGAGCCAAAGCAGGGCAGCACTAACACTCCTTGGCAAACTTATATCCAACCTCTCAATGCCACGTTATATGCAATGGCTTTGACTCATTGGATCCAAAGCCAAGCAAATCCGCGTATTCCAGTGATTCAGTAATCCCGATTATATGACGACCTGCAAACTCAAATCTGCCATTCATAGGATTCAACAAATCTTACTTTTTTACGGCGCAGGACCCGATACGTGCCAATTTCGACAAACTTTAGGACAGAGCATTGGCTTGCAAAAATACTGCCTCGAATGCTTTGCTTTCCACATCGTAGCCGATCCATAATCTCCTTTTCCCGTTGGACTGCCAAGGGCTGGAATTCAAGAAATGAGGGAGTAAACAGAAATCCAAATGCAAGTGTGCCTTGCTTACAGTAGGCGCCGTAATGGCGAACATAGGCGCTAATAAGGCAAAGAGATTCTACTTCTCTTTGAATAGCAATATTTCACCATTTTTATTTCCGTCGGCACACAGATGAATCGAGATCTCAAAAGCGCAACATGATCATCTAGTCAATGGTCTGAAAGGGAACTTCGACTCTCCTCTGCGTGAGGCTGCAAACGAGCATGCCAATGCTGAAAAGCGTTGTGGAGTGTCTTACCCCCAAGCGCCTGATTAGTAGTAAGTGTGCGTGCCTTCGGGACAGATAAAACCAAGTGTGTCGCCACCACATCCCATCATGCCATCAATCAGCTTTCTGATCACCTACTGCTCTGAGTCTCATTTCGTGCGCATAGTAGTCACTCATTTAACATGTCCAATTACTAGTATATTCAGTATGGGATTTTTCGCCTTTTATTTATCAAGCCTCAAAAACTTTAGCTACCTTACCCATTGGCTATGAGTCTACAGATGGGATACAATGCCAGCGGTGAGGTGGAGAGCAAGCGTGTCTCTTCGGTAATACTGTCACACCGCTACTTCTGGCTTATATAATGCACCGATAATACAGCGCCCCGAGGTGGAATCGCAAACCCACTGCAATGCAAGCGCGACCAATGCCATCAAGCTACCTGCATATCAGTCTGAGCTGCTTCGCTTCTGACTGCCTATGACCTGTCACCGCAACTGCTAAAAGGCGCTCTGCTGGGGCTGTTATGCACCTTCACCTACAAACCTACAGACCTTTCTTTCTCCTTTTAAAATTCGTTTGCAAAAGTGAAGGTGGAATCAAAAAGGACTGCATTTAGTACAGTGCATAACCATTGCTGCTGCATATTTTTAAGCTAAGGGCGTTTAAAAACGAAACGAAAAGTACTGGCCTCGGGACTCAATAAGTGGGTTTAACACTCAGCGGATAATTTGTCTTTCGCCCAACGTTTGACCAAAAGTCAACAAAGCAAATATGGTTTCAAGCGCTGGAAAATCTGTTTTTGGTCCGTAGATACCTACGCAAAATGAGCGGCTGCAACTGAAATACAGGTGCTTAGCAGATAATGACCCTTGAGCAAAAAGCAACCTTCAATTCACTAAGGTAGAGGTGCTAGAACCGAGTTTAGGAGCAGGTAGCATCGTGAATGAATGCCTCATGCCGTCAAACACAGCATTTAATTAAACAACTTGCATAGCGGTTTCATCCCAAAGTAGAATTATATTCGTCTCGTTTAACTAATGGGGCTAATTTTATTGACCACCTTTGGTGCAATTGCATGCTTGTTGAATGGCCAAGTCACCATGTAGAGCTGATGTCTACCCCATTCCCACAACCAAGTAAGGATAGTAAGATAAATCACTAACAAGACTGTTTTTAGACTGACTATTCTGGGCATTGCCATGCCATGCTAGGCAACACGTAAACTGACCAAGAGGGCCTTACCGCTCGTAGATTGTTGGTCTGTTAGAGTGCGTGGAGTCACAAACCACCTCGAGAGCGAAGGTGCTGCCCAAACTTTCGCCTGTCCATTACACCACTTAATTCACTTTTTCTCCCCATAGAGTCTTCCTATGCCCGGCTCTCTACAATAGCAGGTAAGAATGTGTGCTTCCCATCCCAGACTGCCTACTTCGCCTGTGGGTTTGTCCACGTTTGTGTGTGCACCATCGCTCACTTCGATTTCTACCTTTTGCAGAGTCACTTCAATTGCTGTCCCACGAAAGCAGGTAGTAGCGTGTGCGCGCGTGTGCGCACGTTTGCGCACTTGAGTGTGCATGGGTGCGAGGGCACATTCACCGCCTCCTCTCCTCCCGACTCGTTCTCCTAGTCGATCAGATCGACATTCCCATCCTGAACGAAGTGACCTTTCTACTTGATGGCTAGCTGGTTACCTGAGTAATCTGCATTCCATCACTCACCCATCAATCCACTCCACATTACTTGATCGCTTTTCCTTCCTGTAGCTTCGCTACTTCCTCTCCCATTTCAGGTCGAAGTGGATCAGATAAGTACCAAAGGGAGGAAATGTAGGCAACGCAGCACATGACACTGGCGAAGCCCTTACACCGGGTGGTGTTACTTTGTGTCCTGTCTCGCCACTATTCCATGCTGCCTGTGTGGCTCTGCAACGAAGGCGTCCGTGAAGCAAAGCGATGCATCGTGAGCGAGAAGTAGCAACGTAGATAACAGAAGTCACAATGGAGGAGCTGCAATGTCTCTCACTCCTCCCTTCTAGCAGCGTTAAAAAAGAAGTGATAAGAAAAGTGGCCGAATTACCTTAGAGTTGTGCAAATCGACAACCACGTATAGCGGTGCCTGTGAAGCTATCAGCGTAGGTTCTGTGTGCCAATTATTGTTAGGCACAGTGCTGCTGGTGCCTGTTCTCAAGCTCCTAAACACAGTCTACTCTGTGCAGCGGTTTCGACTGCTAAACGTCTAATTACTAACCAAACCTCCGCAATCGAATTCACTAGATCCAACCGCAATTGTAGCACAGGCTTATGCCTTCAACTCGGCTGCCATTTGATAGTGTTGACCTACCCACTGGTGCTTTGAAATATCGCACCAACTGGCAGACTTTAACGGCGCCAGTGCAGACCAAGGCGCTTCACGCCGCAAGAAGTGGGCCTTGGAAGCTCATCAGGTCAAATGAAGCTGCCGCTGCGACATCTGAAGGTTGGTAACACATGCATCCAAAGCAATATAAAGAGTCCCAACGAATAGTACAGGCATCTGTACTTAGTTTGGTGAAACAGGAGGCTGGGCTGAAATATCGTTTTCTTAGCTTCTGCCACCTCAAAAGGCGAACAATGATTGCGTTGATCAGCAAGAGGTCTGCTCCTTACAGTAATGCACCATACGAAAGAAGGCGGCAAGCATTCACTGGGACGCGAACGTGTTTGGCGGACGACTTCAGAAACACGATAAGTCAAACACAGAGTCAACCAAATGGCCCCAAAATAAAAAGCTGGCTCAAATGAGGACGTGAAGAAGCACGCACACGTCGGAGTGCGCCAACACGTAAGGAAGACATAGGAACATCGATGATTTTAAAAAGATCCGTGTCACTTCCGCTGCTCTCTTCTCTCCTCTACCGTGCTATTCACATGTGCGCCATGTAACTGCAGTCTTTTCCGCTTTCCTCGCCTCCCTACCCTTCACTTCCCTTCAGTTAACAAATCAATTCAGCAACACCGAAATGGCCCTTGAATGACACAGACGGAAAAGGCAAATGAGCAGCAAAGCCTCCTCTCATTCTCCACCTCACCATACATGCCAACTGCTACCTCACGATAAATTCGCCTCGTGCCTGCGGACGCCTATCACACTCACGTGCACAACTCCTGCTATGGCTACCACCACGGTCACCTTTGTGATTGACGCAGTACTCCTTCAAGGCCACCATCCGCTACTGACTGATTGGTCAATAATTTGATTTGACAAATCAAAAGAGCAGTCAATACATTGCATTTCGCTTCCCCATAAGTTTGCATTCTCCTTAATGGAACTTTATTCGAACTTCAACTGCGGCGGTCTACGAAACACACTCTTCGTGAATTGAAAATGGGTAGATTGTAGTAGTCTGTGAAGGACATTTCGCCTTCGTATAACAAAACTTAGTTAGTAAATTACAAAATTTGCTATTGAGATTCGGAAGAGCATAATCAGTTAAAGGCGCACATCCACAAACAAAGGGGAGAACACTGAATCTCTCTAAACCAAAGATTTTGCCACTCCTTTGGCTTCTGCATTGCCTGTCCCGCTACAATCATTGTATGGAAGTAGTGCAGGGAATAAACTTGCGACTGACGAAACATGGATTTTTACATTCAGCCTCATGTATCGAAGCTGCGTCAGCTTCACTCTTGAGGAAATCCTTCAACATGTACTGCGTCCATTCTCCATTCCGAAGCGATAATGATTGAGTGCTGCTTCGTGCAAAAGGTCCAACTTCAAATCTAGATAGTCAAAACCTTCTATCTCAGTGCATTTTGCTCTGGCGATGTCGGACGCATTGAATTGGTCAAGCTCCTCCTTTCTCTTGCATTTTAATGCTTCTTTGTGCGTATTTGGCATTAACCGTCTAACTGCTACTTTTTCTCTCCATTCCTCTGAAGCTTCTGAAGCGCCGACTGCCGATATCGAGGTCGATCTGCCACCAGCATTAACGTGGCTGTCGTGCACGCCATTTGCGATTTGTAAGGTTTCCTTTCTCAAATCCAATTGCACAATCACCTTGTTGCGGTCTGTAGAACTGCAAATATTAGTCCAACATCTTAGAAGATCACCCCATTCTGTTAATTTTTAGGGGCACTGCAAACACTGGATTTTAGCTTTTTGTGACAAAGCCAATTGGGAGTTTAAAAGGACCAGCCTAGGTGCTATAAAATCTGGCTTGCAGACCAGTGCAGAACAAACGACTTACCAACGCCAACTCCATGCTTTAAGCACATGTAGGCTGCTCGGGGCTCCCTGGGTCTACACGTTCGCAGCAGAGCACATAAGAAGGGAAGAATGGCCTGTAGAAGGCGTGAAGCAATAAGCAAGGTCCTTGCATTACTCTTAATCAGGACAATAGATTAGGCTTTTATTGCCTGCAGTGTGCCCGATCAGTCAGTTATGCGCACATCATCCTTCATGTACCGAATGAAGGAGTTACCTCCCTACTGATTGTGCATGATCTTACAACAACTACTATCTTCTCGTTGAGGCTTAGGCTTTTTTGCGTGCTCAGCAAAGCGCCATCGAATCGGACTGAGGGGTGCGGAGCCTTGTCATGTGCGAAAATGATTGACCGCTGACACTGCACACACACTTTACAGGTGGGCACCAATGCCCAGTGCTGTTAGTCAGATTGGGAAAAAGTATGCAAATGGCTGCATGAATAAATCACGTCATAGTGTTCAACGCCAGTGTATGGCTTATTGTCAAACAAGTAGAGTGATTGATGGAGAGATCTGAGGAGTGAGTTGTCAACCGAGGCAGGAACGCTGTGGTCCTCGACATTAGCCGGTGAGAAATGGAGCACATTCGAGGTTGGGCAAACAAATTTGGTGACGCACACCTCCATGTTGAGGAATGAAAGCAACGCAAATGACAGTAGCTTCGACTGTTCCACAAATAACCACTAAACGTGCTCACAGACGCACCATATCGCCTTCCACCATTCATCATGACTCGCTCATCTCTCGTAGCTCCCACCACCCCGTTCTTTATCACTGCCTCAGTCCCGCTTTGATTTCTATTCACATTTGGTCTGCTTCTCACCATGAACTCCAACCACCTCCCTCTCCACCTCTCTGTAACCACGAACCTCCACTCTGTCGTAAAAGCACAGGTAGATTACGCCATCAACTTCTTTTCGGTACGCATTCGCTTCTGTCCTTCAAGTACTGTGAAAGCTTTATTGCAATATGTTTTCTTCCCACAGGGTCGATTCCTGTTTGCTTTTACATAGGTGCTGGGTTAAACCGGGGCAAATTACTGAAATCGGGAATGCTTGGAAGAAAGAAGGAGGAAAATGGGGAACGCGGCGCCACAGCACTGTATACGCAATTGTAACAATGACCTCCCACTACCTTCCTTTTGCAATATTCTCGCCTCTGCATCCCGCTCAACTAATCTCTCATCGCTTCCAGCCTAACAACACATTGCTTTATCTCTACGGAAGAGGTACAACCACTGTCAGTTCCTCCATGACGCGAGACTATAGTTGACTTGGGCGTGCGGTTGGGAGCAACTGCAATGAAGAAGGCTTTGCTAGTTCCAAGGCAGCAATTATGCGTTAGTCACAAAGTTCTTTACTCAATTTTATGCCTCGCTTTGCCATCGCTGACCTCAGATGCCCAATAGATATTCCCTCCAAAGAAGGCTCCGGGGCTAAAATGAAGAGGGCAAGTGGTCAAGGCAAGGCACTGCATTTTTTCCATGCGGACCGGTTGTAAAAGTTCTCTTCTTGCGTGCATTATTATGCACGAGAGCCGGACAGAGGAAAAAGCACAAGGTCGGCTGATGTCTGCTTCTGCTGAGCTGCCCACAATGGGTGCTGTCTAAAGCTTACACCAATCTGCATTGAGAGACGCCACGCGACATATGCTACAAGTTGATGCTCACGTGACAGATTTGAAGAGGCAAGCCACACAACTGCTCGACGGAAATGCTCTTCCACGCGTTGTACCATCTACTAACATGCGACCTGCTTCTCACTACCGCTTCCGTCACTCCATTGTTCGTCAGTGTCTCTGTCCCGCATCGTTCCCTCCTCGCCTCAGGTCTTCTTTTCATTCTGCACTTCCGTCGCCTCCTTCTCTATCACCTCAAAGCACTCGACTTTACATCCCATGGTTCCGGTGACATTGGAGGGCAAAACCAAAAAGATATCGCAGAAATTAGGGGTTGTTATATGTTGCCAAACCCTCGCTTCCTCTGTTGTGCTCACGTGCGCCAGTTTTAATATTGCCATATCTGCTACTCAGTACAAATCACGAGAAATGGCCGAGCGATGAAAACGCGAGTTGCTTCTCTTAGATGGTTTGACCGCATTTTGCTCAGTCACAAGGCTGGACGAGTGGGGAAGTGAATCACTTCAGGCACAAGTGAGAGAAGGAGGGAAAGGGTCAAAAAGGGTCTCACCACAGCTTCGTGTGCAGTTATCCTGCAGTGTTTATTTCTCATCCTCTCTTCTCCTCCTTCACCTTCTCTCCATCCATTTGCACGACTTCTTACCGATTCATTTCCATCCCCGTTATTCATTTGGCACTTTCAGCTAAGCATTCATGTTGCTTTGATGATTACCGAAGAAGCACATGCACCGCTATTGCCTTCCTTAATACAAGGCGAAATTCTTCTAAGCTGTGGAGCAGGAATGTGTGTCAGAAATGGTAGCCTCAATCGTAGGCACCCATTTCATTTTCAGGCACCACGGATGTCGGGTATGGCGCGGTGAGTATTGTTTGCACATATAAGTGTGGCTTAACTAGACTTCAGTGGCAAAGCATTTGCTTCTTCCGCCCGGTGATTTCTCGCGTATTTGTCGGCAGTTGCTAGCGGTTGTAAAAATAGGGACAGCACTCATAAGTGCTCCTTCGGAAAATATTGCGTTCCTCGCGCATGACCAGAAGTGCACATAGCCACTGAGGCCTTATTAGCTTCAGTCCAGCAGGCAATTAACCAAAAGTAAATCAGGACAATCTTTGGGCATACTTATAGTGGTCTTTCCAATGAAGAAAGACTTATTCGCGATCCGAAATTCTGCACTGCTTCTGCTTAAGAAAGCATTCTGAATGACAGACATGTGCACCAGTCAACGCAGAAGGTCTGTGGAAATGCTCTGGCGAGACCGGTGTGCAATTAACCTGGTATCGACAGATATGGCAAATGAAAAGTCAGCGGATGAAGTGCAGTTCTCATAAAGAGGGCTGCCTTCAGCAGTCGAAATGCGTTCCTCCCCACACACCATCTGCAACCGGAAAGCGAGAAAGTAGGAGATGTCAGTGATGGCATTCTACCTATCCACACAAAGAGGAATGGCTAGGAATGAATATGATGATGAGGATCATGACGTTGTTGGAAGAGCGCGTTGTAGCTGCAAAAATTTTGGTTCAGATTGCAGTACGGCACCTCTTGCACTGTCTGTCATCTTACCACATCACGTGCTCCAATTTATCTGTTCAAGCTCTCATCCATTCACTCACTCGCTTGCTACTGCGCTCACACGTCAAGTGGGAGGAGTGTAGGGCTTCTTTGCGCCATTCGACGCATGGTATGCCGTGTTAACAGTGGTAACCTTATGCAATCCCATGCTGGAGTGGTAGTGAAGGCGACTAGACGAGGATTAGTAAGGGGCAGTCAAAATCGATTGGCAGCACCTGCTCAGTCTAAATAGAGCAAACTCACGCAGTGCATAAGAGGTGGAGAGAGAAACACACGAATCGGCTGCTTCGCATCCATCGAAATCGTGACATTGACGCTCGGGACTCGAAATTTTGCATGCTAATCACCACACAATGGTCTGAGTACCGCCGTTATCATCCAGCGTCTACCACAAACAGTCACGACCGCTTCCACAGGCACTATTGGATTACGAATTGGCTCACATTTACGGAAACATTGGCGCCTTCGCAAACCGCTACAAGAAGTGCGCTAACATGGGAGGGAAGGACAGTAATTAATAGCAGCATGGGATGACAATGAGGAGGAAAGGAAGAAAGGAAGGTATGTTTGTCGGCCTCGTGGCCTAATGCATAAGGCGTCTGACTTCGGATCAGAAGACTACGGCTTTGAGTCGTGTTGGGTCTTCTGTAGTACCATGCTTCTTTACTAACGACTCGCAGCCAGACGATGGAATATTATCTACTTTAAGGGGGGCAGCAGTCAGTCTAGCTATAAAAGGCGGTCTATAAGTCACCATGTCTAGGCAGAGGCTCGAATCGTCGACACCTACAATATTGCAACAACGTCCTGCCCTACTGGGCTATCCGACTGCTACCGGTGTTTTTGCTTCTTTACCTTAACTGACTTAGCCTTTGATATTCCTCCACTTACAGGTGTGCACACAAATTACCCCGCTGTTGAAGTATTTAACACCGTAGCATGCAGTGGGGCAGCTACCGTCACATCGTGTAGGGTAGCATGCATTATTTGCACCTAGGCCATGACGCCGCACGACATATTCGCTGGCTAGTAAAAGTGGTGCTGCTGTATTCTTAATACCACAATGCATTCTCTTCTTTTCATTATTGCAAAATCTGACCTTTCATCCCGATTTATAGTGCTTATGGATAGTTAGGTGTTAAGAATGTTGAAGGCTATCTTTAGTTTCTTTTGCATGCTAGTGTGGTCCTGGAACAACCTTAAGTGACCCAGAAGTTCATTTACGCCTGCATTAACCAGGAAGGGCCTGATTCCAAATCGTGTGAGCGAACAGACATGGATAAGTTAGGAAGGCTGTTCAACGGCAGTAAAATTTACATTTTTTACGTTTCTCCATTTATTATTAATTTCCTTGAAGGGCGACACCATGTAAATTTCCCAGCATGCCTTTGACTGTGTTTACGCGACGCCTCCATCATGGCATAACCGAAGGCAGGCTCTTCTGCATACTGTGCTTGCCTTTCGTACGCACGTGTGAGCAAATTGGTGTAGGGCTTCACCATCATTGAATGCGCACTTTGCGCAATATCAGTTCCCTTGCTCAAAACTGTCTTACAGATTGAAGTGAAAACTAGGAGGAATAGCAAATGTCAAAGGTTCCCCAACTATGCATCTCACTTCTCGAGACTCCTTACACTTCTAATTAATTTGCATACCGCCTTTCTTCGAATTCCGTGCTTTTCCACGAGTACAAAAATCTGTAAACAGTTTCGTCTTGCCCACAACGTGACCTTCTCCTCTCCTTTCGCACAGACCCTGCTCGCAAAAGCCGACTTTCATTTACGCTATTTTCTCGCCAGTCCGATCCTGATGACACATTAGGAGTGACGGTGAGGATCCAACCTCTTTGTGTGCTTCTTTCTTCGATGAAATACGTCTGCGTTAATAGGCGACATCTCATGTTCCGGCAGCTCATGTTATTAATAAGAAAATGAATTCGTTGAGAAGTAAGAACATATTGCCGCCTAACTAATGCATGGGTGGTGTTGTCCCATTATAAGAGCTTGCAGAGTGATGAGCAATATATACAATATTATTAGAAATACTCTCATAATGACTCTGCATTGCGGAGCGCCGATGGTAGGGACAATACTGCACTTTGTGTGCTCCTTCCAGACAGCATAGTCACCGGGAGTGTGATAGCAGAGGAAGGAGAGATGGACATTGCGATTCGCGGGTTCCCACTGTAACAACTTTTGAGCACTCGTCTCCACGCACTTCGTGCCATGAGGGTGCGTTAAAACATAGCGCATGGTGTCTTATCGAAAGTGAGGTTCTCTGTGAAGGCGTGCGGGTCCACTCAGCCCACCAACATTCAAATGCATGGAGGAGATGTTCGCCTCATCACTTGCATCAGCCACTCCTCGTCAACTTTACGTTATGAATGCTGACCTTCACTTTACAATAAGATCAGTAAATTCACCCAACACCGCATCGTCAAGCTGATCTTGCCAGTTAAGGGCAGCACTTCTTTGAAAGGATGTGATGGCTCACCTGCATTTGACATTCACGCTAGCAGTGGCACAGCAGACTTCTAGACGATGCTTAACTTGCCAAAGTCTGCAATGTGGCAGGAGAAGAGTAGGAGAAGAAGACTTCGTTAAGGCGGGAAATGCTGCTGGGTGTGACTCGGAGTCCCTACAACCACTTCTGTTGGAAAAGCTCGGCTTGCCAGTCCTGCCCTCACATGCAGGCAGGCTAGTAGGGAGATCTGCTTTCGCACATTGGCATGCCATGCCACTTATTTGTTTTCGTGCTTTCCGGGAACTCGTCCACCGTGGTGAACGGGCAGTCTGTATGCACATTCACTTCGACAGAAGAAAAGGCAGGAAGAACAAAGGGAGAATGAAGCGAAACTGCGGCGTCAAATGCTTTAATCTGGAAGTGCTTGCAATTGCACAGCACAACAAGGAGCCGCATGTCAGAAAATGAGGCGAAAGTGGTCGGTAATAAGGCTGTAGATGACTTTAGATTCTTCCCTCATTACAGATGCGTTAAATAGTGTCTTATCTTGTTGTTCCATAGGTGGAGTCAAAGGAGCCTCTACCCCTACGAGCATATCAGCTAATGCTTTCCTTAGGATCGACAGCATTGCGCTTGCCTATTCTAGACAGCTCGAAAACTCCAAGCTTATGTGAAGCCTATAGCAACTTACCACTGATGGGGTAGATCATTGGGTTGACCACAATTTACCCCCAATCTCCTCCTGGTCAAATGTGTAACATGGCGGCCGCAGCTGCTTGTGTCGCCACCTGTTTGCACTTGTCTCCTGCTGATTGTAAACTTCAACAATACCATCCACTCTGAGTTGTGAGTGTGCTAAGTTGGCCACAATGAAATGATTTTGAATAACACTTACGAGTATAGCAGTATGATGCTTAGCTAGAAAGGTCAGCAAGGTAATTACAAAGGCGCCACCATCGTAGACCAGACTAAGGCACAATTAAGTAGCACATGCGCGCAAACACGAGATTCTATGGCTGACCTATGCTCTTAGTTTAGCCTCGGTTTTGGCACTCTACAATATCATTTCAAGACGACGTATTGCATATGCACGACAATTACATCTTTTATTGTGGATTAAAGGGACAATTTGCTTTTACTTTTCCGTAATCTCTTTGCGTTTACTGAATGTCGCTTTAAAAGGAATAATGGTAACAGACGGGATAGTCTGCTGAATTAAAACAGAAGCAGGACTAATAATCACTTTGCTGAATTTTACCCTGCTGCACACCGGCCTCATTGCCTTCAATGGGAAGGAGCCAGCTGCTTCAAGGGCGTGTTATGAGCGATGAGATAAATTAGAACTCGTCTAAATTAAACAGATTGTGTGTGATACTTTGGTGCTGAACACTTGGTGCTTCTATTATCGACTGCTGGCGCTGATGTAAACTATAATTACAATGGGTTTTAGTTGGAATTAAGGCCTCGACGATTTTTCACAGCAACTTTGATTAATTATAAATACCTCTCAGATGGCAGCAACAAATTGGTCACTTCACACTAGGCGTCACTAAATCATAACCATTAGTATCCACCCCTCCCATTCTTATGCCGTTGCTCCCGTTTGTACATTTTGCTTGAAGTCGCACGCAGCAGTATTCCCAGTGATGCTTCTGCTTTCTTTTTATTTAGTGCTGAGAAAATAACGATTACAAGATGTTTACTACCTGTGCATTATTTGTATTATTAAAAGGTAGTACTTGAAGTAGCTCGTCAAATGACAGGTTCCTGCACCCTACCACTCAGGCACGATGAATAGCTCAGAAAGTCACATTTAGCCATCCTCATGTCTCTTTTCATTTCGTAACGCTGGAAGATAAGGACGTAATTAAAACAAACCCACCTACCTAAGCATTAGTTCCTCTCCAAGGTTCTGGCTTAATACTTATTTTTTTTCAATAGACTGAACGAGAGCACCAATTATTTGCGAAAAATAGGAATGAAAGCCATTCGTATGATAAATTAGAGTGTATTTTTCACATCTTCAGTATTCTTTTTTGATAAAGATTGCAAAAATATCAGGCTTTAGAGCTCTCTTTTTATTTAAAATCCTCAAGCCATCGATGCAACGCCTTGTAAAGCCTAAACAATATTGCATAGCGCTCCGCTCACCGACATGCATTAGGGCAGTAAAGAAAACAAAGCCAATATTTGGGCAGGTGAAATGCCGATTTCGATAAAAAACTCTAGCATTCACCTTGTTGAAATTGGATAATTTATAGAAAAGAGGAGTTTACTTTTGCAATTAATTGGTATACATGTTAAGCCATTTCGGTGACCACCACATCTATAAATGGCTGTGGCTGTCTGGATCTTCCATTCTTAAGGGGTGCACTTTTACTTCGCACTAAACCCCATCAACACAAACGATATGTGACGCTTTAATGTGGTAATCGACCAAATTCTACCCTAAATTGCCATGACCGGGTGTCGACACATTTCCAAGTTAATCGCGATACTTTGCTTTGCGTTCTTGTTACATATTCCATGACAATCCGTGTCTAATGAACTTCTTAATCCCACGTCCATTCATTCATCCAGATCGCGACTTTTAATCCCTTTTCCATCGATTGCTTACATCTGCCTATTCTCGTACCTACTCATGACAGAGGTTCATCCCTTTCACGCACAGATGCTCCAACTTAATTTGGTATGTCATCCTCGCTAATGATACTGTTGCGCATTTCGGGTGGCGACACTAGCAACTTTCTAACAACAACAACTGCTGAGCAATGCATGCACATGCATGAATGCAGACGTTCATATGAATGTCTGCACTGTGCACTGTGCAAGACCACCAGGGGAGACACGTGCGTGTACCCAAGCCTACACCGAGATTAGGAGCTCAATGAATCGCAACGCAAATTAACATGCATTAAGCCGACCAAGTTTGATATTTAGCAGAGGCATGCTAGCAAATTTTAAGCCGAGCCAAATCCATTTCATTTAGATTAATGAATCGATGACAATGCCGTAAAGACATTAGCGTCAGCATCTCAGTCGGCTTGTCCTTGCCCCAAACGTTTTTTTTATTCCGTGTGCTCGACACTTGACGCTATGCGAGCGTACATGTAGCCACAGCGTCTAACTTCAAGTAGGCCAAACTCGCGGCAGATTGCAGCGAAGAAGCACGTCCCTGACCGGGAGTTGGATTTAGACGACCTGGGTGATAATTAGGGATCCTTCGCGCTGGACTATAAGGCAGACGTTTCCACATTATCGCTTTCCCACTAATCACCTCATATCTACACTTCAATAAGTTTAAGCGCGTTTTGATACATTGCACAACACGGCCACGTGCGTACACCCATTTCCACCTCCACCTTCCTCCCTTCCTCTCCACCCACTACCACGCCCACTTCTGCTGCCTCGCTGCCTACGGGTCACTCACTAATTCTCTGAAGACAGATGCACTACTAAACTCTATGTGGCTGTTGAAGCTGGCCTACGTAACTTACCATTTTGCTTGTGCCAGCTCACCGATGATAGTAGTTCATTAAGAGGCGTAAGCATTGAAAGCAGAGTAGCACAGTAGAATCATGCTGAGCCCATAACCTAGAAAATCTTAGATAGAAATCATGTTCTGCTACTCAATTGCATACTTATTCGCGTGATCAAATACAGCTGCGGCTCGCATTGACGTACTACTTCTCTGGCCTGGAGATTCGAATCCTAAACTTTTTAACTGCTGCTGGTTCGCAGCTTCATACCCTTACTTCTACCAACTAGGCGGTAAGCTCTGGCAGTATGCGGAAATGCGCTCACCTAAAATACCGATGTTAACCACATTCACTCTCAGTTCATCTGCCACCAACGAGACATGCAGGCAGGTAGGCGAAGGGACAATCGCGATGTTTGGTATGATAACAAAAGCTTCCTGACCGAAGTTAGACATGCGTTGCCTAGACGAGATCTATGATTTCCAACCGCTAGTGCCACCTATGCCTATTTACGATCCACATCCTTCTTCTCGTCTTCATTATCCTAACGCATACGCTCGCATAGACACACTTACCTACGAAATAAATGTGTGTGAGTAATAAAGCATGCATGTATAGTCCGCTCGCCATGATAAACTTCATTTCTTTTAACTGTTTTGCACCAAAAATGCGATATGCACTACATTTTCTTTACCGATCTATGGAAATGGGACAGAACTGCCAAATTACACCACACTGCCTGCAATAATAATGCAGTAAACTCACCTCTTCCATTGTCCACGAGTAAAATAATGAGCCGAATATGCCCTTCATTTGCTTTTGACTCTTTTGTTAAACCCTCCATCCCAGTATTTTGTTACAGCAACTTCTCTAACGTTTCTGCTTTCTATGTTTTCATAACATAGGACCAGAATGCCTCACTGGACACCCGCAGCTACTGGGTAAGATTTTAGCACGGATATGGTAAGTGGCGATCCAAAGATGTGTGGGTAGTTGAAATTTTGTAATTCTTGCCTTGAATCACTTTCATTGACAATCATACGTTGGCCTGCACAATGCCATTGGAAGCATTGAAAAGGAAGAAAAGTATTTTTTAACAAACGAAAAGGAACGGGGGTTGCGAGGATGGTGTCATTAGTGCGGTATCACAATGGATTGCAACAGTACCTTAACTATAGGTGAGCGGCTAGCTTGCATGAGCATGACAGTGCCTGACCTTCGCTTATGTGAATATTCTTAGATATGACTTCACTGAAAACATTGGGTAACAGGTTTTATTGCTAGCAATGTAATGCTACGCTCTGCTATACCAAGTTGCATTAAATAGTGATGAGTTGCTTGCGACATTTCGCAAATGACACCATCACTATTCGCCAATATTCACTCATTTGTTCCAATCCGTTTCATTGCTTTGCGTTTTTGATGGGACCTCTCTCTAAAGTAAATGACGAAGCAAATGAACGTAACACTAGCGAATAGATATTTGCATCTCATATGAAGCGTATGTCTACTCGTTAAGCACATGGATTTGTGTACTAAGATGGGAGATAAGCAGAAGCAGCTCGTTGAGGGGTCCTAAAACACGAAGACACTTTTGGTAGCATAAGATTGGTTAAATACTTAGTAGCATATAAATACGCCTTCAGCTGTTGACCAAATAACATTACCGTGTCATTGCAGAAGATATAAGAGCTATCGATGTAATTCGAAGTGGCGCAAGGCAAGGCGTCAAACAATGCGCAATTAATTCTTTATGGTAAGAGGGTTGCACATTAAACACTTTACAATTTGTACATACAAATCTCTGTGAGTGGAATGTTCTTGATGTAATAGATCACCAACTTAGACCGGAGGATATCATACAACGTAAAATATAACTGCAGACTTACAAATTTTAGCTGCATATTAGCTTTGGCTTGCAGTCTACTCAAATGTTCTAAGCCAAATATCTGCAAATCAGAAGGCACCATTTCATTACAACAAGCCCTCATTGTAGAATCTGCCTGATAGACAAAGGAACACCCACAGTAATGACGTGACTGCACGTGCTCAAGCATCGCCTCCCATGTCTGGTGCTCTGCAAAGCATTCTATGCAGTAAAAGCGTGCTTCTGAATTTTCTATTCGTTGCACTGTAATGTTGCGAAATAAGGCAAAGGGTTAGATGCTTGCATCGATGGCCAACGCAATGGAGATGGAGTAGTGTCCACACTGGATTTTAATTAAAAATGAAAAAACTCGCACTCACCGAAGTGCGTCTCGAAGAAGTGCTTGCGAAGTACCTCAAAGTTTGCGAATGGAGCGAGGCACAAAATGCACAAATTGTGACACCAGACTGTTTTTGAATTTAGAGGAAAGTGTATTCGTTACTTTTGACGCATAAAAGGGCATAGGGCAAGAGTATTGAAGAGCTTCTGTTTTGCCCTACCTTTTTGATGCCACAAGAGCATTCCAAAAGTTCTGTGAAATATTGAGCAGACTGGGCAACGCAGCTTCAAGATTACTGAAATGCATCAAGAATGCGTAAAATAAAATGCTATAAACATAATGAATTATCCGGTTTGATCAATTTTTGCGCAATTCCTATTCATTTAAAGGAAGGTAAACGCTGAAATTCCCTCTAGACAAATATACACGAGTGTACATAGACACACGCCGTACCTAGCTGCGCATTCACATACACAGAAATTGACAGGCACAAAAAAGTGTCTCAGAGATAGGGACGGCGCTTACCATGATGGTCGCGAACCAAATGTGCGCAGCCTAAGATGACGTTTCTGAATGTAGCGGAGCACATTGTGCAGCTATAGCTATCCATTTTAATGAAGTTTGTCGAATTGCGCGAAACCTTGCAATGAGCTTGTGATAAATGAAATTGGCCAAGCAAGGAAGGCTTCTGGATTTGTATTCAATATTATATTTGACAAATATCTAGAGGAGCAGTCGATGCGTGTTTAGTCTGAGTTTCGAGCAATGAGGTCATGCGATTAAAGTTCGGCACAGTTCAAATGTTTGCGTCTTCCTTTTGGGAGGTAACTGGGAAGGCATTAAGAATCTGGTTTTCCGCGTAAGGGATGCAAGCTTGCTTGCCATAGAAGGCTGTTTAAGGTACCAGCACTTCAGAAGGTTACATTTTAGCGTGCTTTAACCACTCCTTATCATACTCGCTATCGAAGAGAATAAACTGTCTATCAAACCATAGCAGCTGGGGCCGAAGCAATAAGCTATTATCTGGCAATTCAAGCATCTGAAGACTTGCGATCACTAAGGATGCCTTTAACCCTACAACGGTTGCTTCTGTTCAGCACTACTTTTAATCAAGAAAAACTAGCATATATTTCGGACTCCTGACTGATTGTGGTTGGCTATTTTTGTATTTACGGCTTGCACTCCGATTCCAGCTGACGAACGTAGATTCTTACGTGTAGTAGTAGCACAGACAGTTGTTCTCCTATCCAACAAAAGGAACTCATTCAGCCGAAATCCTAGCACCTTTAAACTCTCCAAATATTCCAACAAAACAACCAGCGATGGACTAAAAATAGCAAATTTCCTAAAATTGGCCAAATAAATTAATAGCTGTAAACTGACAGCCCATAACCCCATAGTAGGGGCTAATAACCTGAAATAATCAAAAAACAGTATGCCGCTGAACTCATGTTTGCATTTCATCCACTTCAACAAATTGTATTCGTGAAAAAGGTACCGAATAATCCTACACAAGAGATGCATGCCAACATAACACAGAAGATGAATGAGTTAACCACTTCCAAATAGTGACTTGCCGAGGTCTTTAGCAGTAGAGCTCTATTTTACGATGCGTGATTTAATTAAATCAACAGAATCAGGAGGATGAGCAGTTTCTTCTTGCGACACCACGCTCTCATTTTAGCCATTCAACTACTCCTATGCTTAAGCATTCACAGCAGCTAAAAGCATGCTTTTAAATTTATTTACTTTGCTTGGAATTCATCGAAAAATAGGCATTACTTACAATTGCAGCTGAGAAGTAGCATACCATATGCACTGGATTGCACAATTATTCGCTATTCAAGACTTTGCAGTTCACGGTGACAAATGAGTTTAATAAACACAACTCTGGAAGCAGTTAGATCTCTCCTGCTTTATCAAGCATTGCCACTGAGGAACAAATGGTACATTTTCATAAACAGCTCACCAAAATGGGTATTTTGTGTGGCGATTCGAGTAGCGGTAGGAAAATATGCTGATAGATGGGCCTCAAGGCGTTGTATGTTGATTTCAAGCCATCCTTTTAAAGATTAGCAGCTCAATTGGTTATTTAAGCCTAAATGCATTAACAACATGAGCGACTTCCTCTTATTTGATTTCGCCAGAATGTAAAGCAACAATAATACTTTAAGTTTTTAACAAAGTTCTGGTTTCAAACTTCACGAATAAGTGGTTCCTAGATGAGTAATACCTGCCTCATGTGGTGTGCTCTGCTGATGCGAAATGGAACTTGAAGCCAAAACACAAAAATGATTGCATTTAAGGGTGTGATTTCACTGCGTAAATTGCAATCGGAAAGAGTGGACTGAACGTCTATTTTACACCCAGTTCAAGTAATGCCTGTATGAGTTGCTTTATTATCAAGTTGTTTTTCCGAATTTCATCAAATGTCGGCGGTTCTAGATGAGGAATTACACTGTCACTTTAGATGATGTCGAAGGCGTAGCTTCTAAGGCAGTACTAGTAACCTCGCAACTCCTCTCTACTTTAGCAGTGCATGGTCATGCTAGCGATGATGGCTTCGGAGGGAACTGGTGCGCATGCAAACACAAGTTCGAGGTTTAGTGGAGATCTCAGCCAACGAGATGAACTTCCTGGATGCGATATTTTTGTTGAGAGCCTCCAAATGCTGCTGCTGCTGCATCAAATGTTGCCAATGGAGGCTTAAATATTTGGACGGGCATTTGAAAAGCTAATCGAAGTCGATTTGTGACCGCATCATCTGTACTCTAGATTAAATTCGTTTCGCCTTTTTTTCTGTGCTATTCAAGGAAATCATCCCTTTAAGGCAGGACTATCTCGGGAAATGCCAAATGACTTTTGTTATTCTTGGTTGGTAGCCTGTTGATCTATCCACCAAGTACAACGTTTTCTTCTTTAAAACAGCCTTAGCGATACTGGGTAGTATTCACGATTTTAAGCATTGATATTCCAACCTGCGTCTTACGAGGTTTTTAACGTTGGCAATCGGCAAGCAACCTGGCCTCGACTGTTTGACTTGTCTCAGTATACAAGAAAAAAAGATTAGTAAATGAGAACATTTATTTACAAGTTACGCTTGAGGAAATGCCGATTACTTTGACAAGAACATGGCTACAAGTATCGGTAATTAAAGCATTCTTGCATGCATTTTTCTTTGCAAGTAATAAGAATTTGGCCCTCTGGTTTAACAATTTATTGTATTCACTTTGTAAGGTCTGCCCTTCAAATTACATCAACTAGACCTACGGATCGGGTAGTAAAGCGGGACAACGTTTGTAGATGAGTGTTTGTAGTGGAAATCACAAAACAAGCAAAAGAGCACAATTAAATCATTGCTCATGCAAACCATAGCTTGGCTGCGAGCGTTCCCTTCGCAACGATTGCATAGGATGATATGCGTACCTCAATGCGTGCGTCTGCCTGCGAGTGGAGAGTTAGTCCAGAGACTGCAACAGATGTGCTACTCGCCTCATTCTCTTGCAGAATATTCATAATCGGTCCACCGTTTAGGAGGAAGGTGGAAGTGTAAATGTGGCAGGGGTGTCACCAAAGCAACGCACACGGGTTCCCCTTTGGTGGATCGCCGTCTCCGTGCACCCACAAGATGCGCACTTAGGCCTGATCGTCATTCCGCATTACGTCTCTTCTGCCTCTTCCTCCTAATCTGGTTTCCGTCCAAAGTGGTGGTGGCAGTTCTTGCTTAGGTGAGGGGTAGATTTCACTGTGGTCCTGCCTTAGACTTGATAGCCAGATGGAGTAGGGACGTGGCATCGAAATTGAGCATTTGCAAGCAACGCTACCATCACACAACCGTGCCAACATGTGGACACCCTTTGTGCAGATGTACTGCTTACTTCACAAGTAGCGAGCGGTCAAAAGTTGAACCCACGACAACAAGTGGTTTTGCGATTCTTGCATAAGAGAGGGCAGATCTGAGCCGTCGATCTCCTGTCTGTTCCCAGCAGCAGCTAAATGGTTCCATGTCAACTAACAAATTCCTTCTGAATCAGCACTTGATTTCCGTCAAGTACCCGCCTCTCTGCTTAAGTTTTAGCATTTGCTGTGTGGCGACGCAAACACCAAGTGCTAAAAACATAACTTGCATTCATGTGATAAAAGACACTAAACGTTAGTCGAAATGGAAGGCAAATGGTTAGAAGCACAAGTTAAATTGGTCGAAAATTGACGAGTTCCTTCTCATCATGGGTGAATATGTCGGCTGTACTTTCAAAGCAAAGTTGAGATAAGTCGTTCAGTAGCGTCCTCACTTAGCCGACGCTAGACCGATTGCGCATCTTGATAAAGTCTTGCCTCTTGTCACTTCGGTCCGTCTCATTTTACGTCCAGGTTTATCCAATGAGTTGATTAGTAAGTTAAGCTGTGTTCCTGCATGCTTGAAACTCTCGTGCACAAGAATAGATGTGAGTCGCAGCTACTGCACAGCAGCAGTCCCAATTCGTGCATTCAAGAGGCTTTTCTTTCATTACGGTGTGGCACTGAGATGCCCATCTTGAGGCGAAGATAGATGCATGGTATTGGGTGCTTATGGAAGGAGAGAGTCACTTTCTTCCCTCATCCTTGAATGCCACAGCTGATTTCACATCGCACTATGCTTTGCGACTGCAAATGTGCTTTGTCTGTGTGGGGACAAAGGACAAGTAATATTGAATGC
This sequence comes from Taenia crassiceps, assembly GCA_023375655.1. NCBI lineage: Eukaryota > Metazoa > Platyhelminthes > Cestoda > Cyclophyllidea > Taeniidae > Taenia > Taenia crassiceps. The sequence continues at coordinate 142,252 of JAKROA010000016.1, forward strand.
AAAATTTTTAGTGACAGATGGCTCATGCTTTGGTTATGCGCATGCGGAGGCGTCTAAGATATCAAAATATCACGTCAGAGGCAGCTATTGAGACGCATCAACCTCCGGGCAATCTGCAGTATCGCACCACTTTGCTGTGGTCTGGCAGCATTGATAGTGTTAGGCCAACCAGTTCACCCCTGAAGAACCACTCATTGTCACGTTAGTGGTACAAAGAAGGGCAAGGTCAAAAGGGTGACCCCTATCTCCAAGTGGCGCAGCTGGAATCGAAGACTTGTTAACTGCTGCTCCAACGGATCGTCCAGATTTCTTCTGTGCGTCATTGCTGGTCGCAAAGATGGGTAATGTCGAGGCCTTATGCTTCAGTTTTAATGTGGACAGCAGCCATCCTAGGCAAAGCTGTCGGAACCTACCTCTACTAGTCATCGACTGGTTCAGCCTGGTCAATCCTGTCAGGAAAATGCAACTGACTGCCAATAGTTAGTTGCAGCCCGACCCAATGACTGCTCGAGGCGATGGCAAAATAATCTTGCTTAGCTCGTTTTGGTATTCATCGGTCATAGGGTCTGCACTGAGGTGTTGGTGGTGGCTGCAAGCAAAGCAGGCCCCACGAGGCAGATTCGATACCAGATACATCTAAGTGGCATCAGTAGTGCTACTTCAACATGCCCATGAACCTCACTTTCCGCGAATGCACTTGCATCTTTCGCATCTTCTTTTAGTGCTTGGCAATGTATCATGAGTTTGTTCTGAGCATTAGCGCTACGAATCGGTGTCATTGCTTTCACATTGCTGCCTGGAGCCTTGCCACGTCTCACCAACTTCTCTTAAACGACAGCTTTGGGGCCCGACTGCAAATCAACTCGCAAGTGGTCCCGCTACGCCTTGCTGTTTGCCGATTGTTTTTGCCACCATCCTCCGAATCTGCGTTTTCCGACTCCCGACGTTTAGTCAAACCCACACAAGCAGGCATCTAGCAATCAGTAGCCACAAATCAAGCGTCAAAAGATGATACGAGCGGTAGCATCCAGATCACCTTGGTCTGCTTCCAAAAAGGCAAAAACAATTGGACCACATGGAAGTTATGCAAGCCGTGTTATTAGGCCTCAGTTGAAAATGAGGAGGATGACGTTGCAAGGCACACTACCTGGTCGCTTGGGCTTATTGCGAATTAGGAATTTCCTTGTAGAGACGCGGTGACGGAATAGTCACATCATCAAAGGAATTCCAAACAGAGTACAGTGCCTACGATTGTTCAACCATTTATAAGTTGAGGAAATCTGCAAGCTCTCAGATGTGCGGGTGGACATTTGCTTTCAATGCAGGACTGCCTACGACAGCGATTCAATGGCATTCAGCGGCTCGAAGCCGGCACTCGCTCAAGAAATAGTGCTACCCAACTGTCTCGAGTAATCAGCGTTGAATGGATCGCAGCTTGGTGGAATGTCAGTGGTCGCATTCGTACCTTCCACCATTACTCCTCATCAGTAATCGCTTCTTACAACTGAAGGTGTTGTAAGCATCTCCCTTGTTGCCCCTTCAAATAAGGGCCAAATGAAAGTCATTCTCCCTCGTCTCACCCCGCGGTGCTTCCTACTTGGTCGTGATCCGCACTCCTTTTTTTGAATTCAATCGCATCACTGCCTTCATTTGATGCAATGAAAAGTTATCCGCGACATGATAGATGGCGTCTCCTTTTCCCTCGTGCCCAAGTCCAAGAACACAGCACTGCGAGCATTATAGCCTCGACTTGCCTGTGCGCGATAGCGCTGCAAGAGCCAAACCGACTAGGGTATAACCAGCACAAGTGTGGTTTGGGTCCAAACCTTCAGCATAGATCAATGCTGACTGCCGTCCTTCCTCCAATCAGAGCAGGTAGTGAGACCCACCAGGATCTGCACAGCTTACGACATCGACTCTAATCACTCCTTTCACCTCTGTGTGCTGCACCTCCCCACGAGAGTGTGCAGAGGGCATCTGCGATCGCCCCAGCCTCGCGGGTATGCTACATCGCATTTTCAGCGATGCATGTTCTTTCCATCCCAACTGCGGCTAAACGACTACATTTGTGTGCACAAATGTTAGCACCCAAGTACCTTTCGCGCATTCATGGATGATGAGAAGAGTGAGCTGCACGGAGATGGCGGCTGGAATGCTCATGACTGCAGCAGTTGCTTTGCAGAGGACGTCGACGCCTACCTTCGTTAGGTGAGGGATTGTCGGGCTTTCATTGGTGGGCAAATGGGAACTCGTCTTCATGCACCAAATCTTACCCTGCTGCGATTCTGGACGCATGGCCAAGTCTTCCTCCGCTTCTGCTTCTGCCCATGTCTCCTCTCCTGCTGAATGCGTCCTGTTAGCTGGTGATGTCACTCTATGTTCGTACTTCCCTCCAGCTTTACAGAGCCACAGGCAGTCTTTTAGGAGTACGGAGGACGCGGAAAATAAAGGTTTACCTAGTTCTCCAGTAGAATGGAAGACTCTCGAGTTAGCCGCCAGTCAATGCTGTCGTGATGCGGAATTGCAGGCTACTCCTCCTGCTTCTCTAAGGAGGTTTTAACGAACCGGCAACACAAGTTGGATGGGTAGGCAGAATCCGCGTAGCCGTCGTGTTTTGGCTGCAGTTTGCCTTGGTAATGTGCTAAGGGAGGAAGTCATTCCTCGGCGGTGGACATTGTGTGTTCCGTCAGGAGGCATGAGTCACCAATCGCTTCTGACCCTTGAGACGCATTCAAAACAACCTGAGTCACACAGATTGCGCTGCACAAGCATGTGAGTTGGGTGGACTTCCGCCTGACCTGGATGGATTCTCACCTTAAAACAACAATGCATGTGTCGCTGTTCCAGTCTACTGAGTTGTTTATGAAGGGGTGGAGCTGGTAGAGCAAAGTGATGCATCCCTTGCATATCAGGATTCGTTTTACTAGCGTCCGTGGCATTCCTGTGTCCCTGAGTGTCGGTCATGTCAATGTGACTTGTGATGTTATATCAATCTAAGTTTTGTCAAGCAAAGTGGGATGTATTGCTTGGTTTGCTTTATTGCATACATCAGCGGACAGGACCGTGGTGGTGGAAGAAACCTCCAACAAAGCAATATGACAGAGGCTAAGGCATCTGATGCAGCCATTCCTCCATCAGGCACACAGCGCATGCATCTGGCCCTCCTAGACAGAAGAAGAAGAAGAAAAAGAGGGATTGACTTTGTAGCACATTCGACTGGAAGGTGTCATCTAACCGAGCAAGGAGCAGCTGCCAATGTTAGTGGCATCGTTTGTATGCCTTGAAGGACATTGTCCGCCAGTTTCCCTCCTTCATGCGTGGGAAGGAATTGAGGTGAAATGCCTCATCTGAACGCCTTCACAGCCATGCCTGGGATGTCACCTCAGTTCTTGACAACTTTGGCATTTCCAGTCTTTTCGGGTGTGCCCAAGTGCGGCCAAAGGAGTGAGTCCTCCTCCATTGGCATTCAAAGGATGTGAGTGGTGGCACTTGACATATTTCACGTGACTGGTGCTGCAGGAGGCGCGAATAATGAGATGGCCGACATGTGTTCACATGGGCGTTGTGAGGAGTTATGGAGACACTGTTAAACAGTGCACGACTTCTTCTCCTTCTTCCTCCCCCAACTGACAAACCATCACTAACCATTATGGCGACACAGTCTCCTGCCCCCAACCCCTTCTCCTCTCCATCTCCTCCTTCAGACCGCTAAGTGAAGAAGACACCTGCCGCCTTACCACACACCACACGCGCTGTGAACCCTCCAATTTCACTGAGGTATACAGGTGCACCCATTTCCTCTTCTCCTCCCCCATCCTCGTTGCCATTCTCGTGACCGACGGTGATTCACTGTTCACAAACTAGGCTTACCTGCAAATTTTAGCCATTGAAAGCAACCCACCTCTCTTGCATTGATTGGAGTAGCCCTTGCGCTTCTTCCAAAGCCGCAGGTTTTGACGTGGTTGCAAATAAGACCACGCCTTATACCCCGAATTCAAGCCAAGCAAGACAGCGAAAATTTGTTTTTGATCAGCACATTCGAAAAGCATCGCATTTAAGCAGAGAATGGTAGGCCATGCTAGTTTGAATGCAGTCCTCAAAAAAGGAGGAGGAGGAGGAGGAGGAGGAGGAGGAGGAGGAGGAGGAGGAGGAGGACGAGATTGTCGAATACTACGAATGCAAACTGATAGAAAAGATGCACTTGTTGGAATATACGGAGGTGCAGTGCACTCGAATACACTGTGCAGGAGTGTTTCAAAAGAACGCAAGGATGCCTGTTGGTGGAAGTGGCGAGTAGCAGCTGTTCCATCAACACGAGGTAGTAGAAACACGCGTTGCTCTAAGAGGAAGTGGTGTAAAAGCAAGCATTAATTTAACTGAGGCGCCTCTCATGGAGGACTCGTCGTGTAGGGCGTCTCTCGGCAACGCCGGCGGTTGCCTCACTTACCCTTGACTGCGGGTGAAGTCGTGGAGCCTGTGAGATGCAAAGGGAGAGGAAGGCGCAGCTCCATCAAGTGGGACGGTGCATGGAGATTTAAAGAAAAGGAATCAGTGCATCCGCTTACTAGAAGAAGTCGTAGCCGTTTGAAGGCAAAAGAAAAGTATGTGTGAGTTGTGACCCACTACTAAGCACTTGCCATCCTTAAGCGGTGAGGCGGCATTGTGCTTGGCATATTAAGTGAAATGGATGAGGCAAGGCGACTGTGGCTGACGTGGAAGAGAATGGTTCAATTTCGATCTAGTTATGGGAGAGTGAATAAGGCTTCACAGAGGGTGCGAGGACAACCAAAACTCACAAGAGGATGTGGTAGCTGCAAAAGGGCAGTCGGGTTAATTTGAGTACAAGTGAGGTTGGTTGCACATTGCCAGGAATACACACACACACACACACACACAATCGTAGTGGCGAAATACAAGCACTGGTTGATTGCTATGGAGGCAAGATTAGCTCTGCAAATGAAGCGCCGAATTAGCACGCTTAACCAGGGATGCAATCGGTCTACTCGGAGGCTACTCGCACTCCCAATGTGAAATCGACATTTGGTGAATGACAAACGAAGCAAGTTCACTCCCAGTAGGGATCCTGAATGCTGGCCAATGTGCGCGACTCCGTGTGTGCAGTCTGATGACGAGCTATTGCAGCGTAGGTGCACAAAAATGTGACATTGAGGTGCCTGGAGCTGCCATCTTTCCCTCAATCAACATGATGAAGATGGTGTAGCCCCGGACACACGATCTGACGCAAGTGAACCACCACTTTAACACGTTCTCCTCTCCCCTTTAACCTTAAGTCTGACTTTTACAACTAACGCGCAACAATCACAGAAGCAGTTATTTATTCATTTATTCACTCATGCATGCATGCATGCATGCATGCATACATTCATGCATTCAGCACACGCACACGCACACACACACACACACCTGAAACGCGTGGGAGACTGACTTGAAGCGGAGTCTTGGGTGGAGGTTTGCAAACAATTGGGAGAGCTCGTGCAGCGTGTCATGTGGATTAGGCACACAAGCAAAAAAATAGCTGACTTTTGACCAAATAACCGCAAATCGTGCAGCCAGTGTAACGCACTAAACGATGCGTGTCATTGGAACTGCGTCAAGACAGAGCAAGTGTGACGCTTTATGAAACCGTCGACGATGCCGTTAGCAATGTGACGTGGATGTGGATGCTGCTGCGGCATCTGCAGCACTTTTAGCATTTCACAAGCAAAGCTCATTGTATGGAAGGGGTAAAGGAGGCAACCGCAGGTCTAAGTGGTGCATTTGCATTTGCCGAGAGTTCTGTGGAATGATGAGCCGAGGACTTGACTGTGAAGCCACCGTGTATTGCACTGTAGCAATGGTGACAAGTAGTAAGCACTTCAGTCCACTTCAGTCCAGTCTACCATGCAATAGACAACCGTGTCTAGCTATGAGTGAGGCCTTCTCGCAGGGGTGGAATGCGCAGCACCAAGTGACCACCTAGTTGCCATGAAATAGAGGAAGCTACGGTGATTTGAGTGTGAAGGCTAGCACTCAGTTGGTCGTGGCTAGGCTGAAGCGATTCATGTAAGAACAATTAATGCATGATACTCTGTGGGAGAACCACTCAGCGTAGTCGTCACTGCACTACCTTTTGCCGTAGTGTTGGTGGGTCTTTTGTCTGCTAAGCCAACAACCACTGCTTCACCCACGCATTGTGCAATTGCGTGGGTAGCTCTGACGACATCTCGGATTAATAACCCCAGCGTTTGAAAGATTACAACAATAGGGAATGAAGGGATGGCAGGCATGTAGGAAATTCTGCACAATCCTCAGTGCAACGCGATAAGAGCTGAGCGAAGTTGTGTCGGTTTGCTTACTTTCGGCATAGTGGCAGCCCAGAAAGATTGCCTTAGGAAGAACGAGGTGTCAGGCATCACTGCCTGTCCCACTGAATGTAGGTAGCTGTAAGACGAGTAGTTCCAACTACGGATGCCACTCAGGCACTGCTCACCGCGATGACCATCTTCCAGCACTACATTCGGCTCAGGAATATTGTCACAGTGGATGGTGAGGTGTCCACTAGACGCGCCAGCGCTACTCTTGTCAACTAGGCCTCATCCCACTTGACTTATTGCAACTGTCCTGCGTAGGCACCAACCACCACCTTGGTGTTTAGCGTTGCAGAAAACTGGGCGTCATGCAAGTGTCGGCGAGTTTCGGCAGGCACATCATTTGCATTCAGATGCTCATTTCTACTGAAGCAGTCAAAGCAGTATGTCTGTTTCCAATGCCCTTGCCAAGTGCCACAACGCTATAATGAACTATTCTGCCTTGAGTTGTTGCATCCATTCACTTCTACTTCTCCTTCAGCCCCGCAACATGTCCTCCTTCTACGAGTTATTGTGAAGTGCGTTCTCACATACCCGATAAAAATGGGATCGCAGCCACTTCACTCGATCACTTGCTCACTCGCTGGTGGTTTGCAGTCATTTCCTTATCAGAAGCCAGCCAGCAAAATAAGTGTTCTCCCATCAGTGATTGCTTAGTTGGTCAACTTCGAGGTCATTGGCTGTGTGTTGGTGTTGGTGCATTGTCTGCCTCTGTGCTGTCTTCAGGCATCACGGGCTTCAACGAATATCGTCTGAAGATGGAGACTTTTCCTCCGCTACATCAGAGACTGTCTGCTCGCTTTATCCGTCCATGCCAATCCTACGTGCCCGTATTCCCACGTTGTGTTTAGAGTGAAGAACTGCTCTCATGCGTAGGTGGTGCAACAAGAGGAACTCCTCCTTCTTTCTCACTGCGCCCGGCTTCCTATACTGAACACGCAATCGTTGACTTCTGACCTGCACTTCCTAGGCCAATCGGTGAGAGCTGTGCACGACTGCAATGTAAGCATCTCATCTCCCTCCCCAAGTGATGTCGTGGGTGACCGGCGTGGTGTCTTGTCTCTCGAAGCTGCATACGGCAAGGAGATGCTGCCAGCGGACTGCACGCTCCATCACACACTTAGCAAAGATGGCGATCGCAAAATGATGGTTAACTGCGCATCAGCATCAGTCGAGTGGACAGTCCACCCATGTCCCTTGAGGCGAGGGAGCTGGGCATCGCCCGCAACACCACCTTCATCGGCTACTGCAAAGCATTCTCCTAGTGTAGGTGAATCCGCAGATTGCAGCGATTCTCTGCGTCAATCACTGTGCAGAAAGCGCCTTCATTTTATCCCATTTCGGTGTATTTCATATTTCCTCATAAGTGACCTCTAAACGCAATCCACCAATGCGAAAGGAAAGAATTCGTCTCATGAATGAAGTTGAACTTCTATTTAGTCGATGAGGTGAACGAGTGGGGAGGAGAGGAGGCGGTGAATGTGCCCTCACACCCATACACACCCAAGTACGCAAGCACGTGCACACGCTGCTACACGTTCTCGTGGAACACCAATTGGGGCGACTGCCCAACAAGAAAGAAAGAAAAATGAGCAATGACGCACACACAGAAATGGACAAACGGATAGACGTAGCAGGTGGTCTAGGACGGGAAGCACACATTCTTACCTGCCATTGTAGAGAGCTGGGAATGGGAAATCTCTACGAGGTGGGAAAAGAAACTAGGCCATGTGACGGGCAGGAGAATAGTTGAGCAGCACCTTGGCTCTCGAGGCTGTATGCTACGCTACGCGCTCCATCAAACCAACTATCTGCAAGCCGTAAGACCCTCGAGGACAGTGGTGCTGCAAACATGGAGGCAGACAAAGCCGCTGAGTTGGTGTCACCGATCGTAATGCGATACATGAACACTTACTGTGTCACGGTAATTGCAAGTTCTACCTCTGCGTGCAGTGCCTCGAGGACTACGACACGCTTGTGGATATGGCACGCCACACGTGGACATGCGGTGGTAAGGTGGTAAGGTGAGCCAGTGTTCTCTCTCCTTCAGTAAGGTCGGCGAAACACACTCCATGAGTTCCTCCCTTATAGGAGAGGAAATTGTGCTGCCGCCAGCAATGCAGCAATTTATAGAAACACCAAGAAGTCCAGGTAACTCAGAGTCTCCACAATCCCCTACACCCAAGGGGTTGGCAAGATGACCCTCTGAAAAAGGCGCAGGTGAATGTATCGCTGTGGTGTCTGTGGCTGCGATTTTAATTGCTTTAATGTGCTGTTTTCACGTCAGAAGAGGAGCACCCATCCGGACGAGGTGTCATTGGCGGATTGCATCGTAGCCTCGTGCACATTGCGTCCAACTCCAGTGTAAATGGGGAGAAACGCTGCTCAGCTACACCTTCATTGAAACCACCGCCGCCTTATAGGCCATCAGATGACCAGCCCTTCTTATGCTTCTCTTTCCTGTGATTGCCCTGGCAAAGGATTTTAGCATACTTTGATGTTTTCACTGCAATCGGTGCTATGGTCCGCGGAGCAGAATTCTGCGTTGGGAGATCAAGGCCCTCCCTAGGAACTAGTTTCCAATTGTTCCAGGACCCCGCCTCAAATGGTGCATTTCGAGTCCATAGGCAGCACAGTGCTCGCGAGACAGCAAGCTTCCTCCACAGCACAAAAGATTAGTAATGGGAAACGGAGAGACACAGGAATTTTATATATGGCAGAATAGTCTTTTGCTGCAGCCATCGATGTCATACTGCGTGTGCCACCAATGCATTGCGCAGACCATCGAAATCTAAGGGATCAACGAACACTCGAACTGAGCCCTGCTGTCGGTAGCAAGCAACGCAGTGGCGTAGAGAGAAACCGTGTTTAGTCTTGTCATGCCTCCAACGAGTGATCGTAGCCGTGGAAAGAACTGACTTACGTGTTCAAAGTCGAGTAATTTTACTGAATTGTCCTGTTTCCGACATATCCTCTACTCTCAGTAATGTCGATTAGAATTTTGTGCTTTAAGCAAAGCGAGGGTAAGAAAGGGTTAACGTCAAATTGTAGGATGTACGGCCTGCTCAACTGTCAGCCGTTTAAGTCTTTAAATTAGCCCTGCCTGGGTTGCATTCGCTACATTCCCTGAGCCAAGGATTGTTATCATGCCGGCATTGCCATCGTGACAGTAAATGCGAATATGGAGAACGAAAAGGCAGTTGCGATATCACTGACTTCATTTGGTGCCTTGGTCATCCTCGTGAATCACTCGGTGTCTGCCGTAGCGAAGAAAAGTGCAAGCGTATAAGCTACTCAGCTCTGCCATGTAAGGAATGGGAGGAATGGAAGGACAACAAAGGGTGGCTAGGTGAAGGCACTGATGAAGCTGAGGTGAGGATTTAGGAGCAAAGTTAACATGACTGGCGGTGAAGCTATGCCAGAACATTTGGAGGAAAGCACGTCAGTGCAGTTGGAATGATAGTCTGCTGTCAGGAAAATCAACAACGTTCCGGTTCAAACCAACGACTCTGCTTAGAACTACCTCCATTTTGCTATTACTTTTGTCTTGAGGCCTTTCATGCATTCCTGCTCACCTGTCGCGACGAGAGTTTGAAGTGGTCTGACAGAAAATGCTATTGCAGGTTAGAAGTTGGTTGCCTTAATCGGATTTCAGCTGACACGTCCTCCACTTTAAGTCCTATTTAATACAGACTGCGCTCACTGGCGTAGTAGCCGCAACATGGCTGCCCGATGTCTAGTTTGACTGGATGCTTGTGATCTTCTGTGCCTATGCAAGCCAGGAAAGCCCAGCCGATTAGGCGAGTCGGTGCTCCGTAATCGACAAGAAACTTAAGACAAGAAACCCAAGAGCTTGAGTTGGAACAAGCCAGTGAGTGATTATTCAGGCGCATTGGCACAAGTGTCGTCTGCTCATTTCGATGATTTGTGCGCAGCCAATGCACTTGAATGAAGTGCGATTGCTGATCTCGTGTTGTGCCATGCTCACCACCCAAAATGTTCACGGGTCTCGTTAAACGCAGGGCGCACAAAATTGGCGCGTATGCGTTTACAGGTCGTGGCGATAGTAATCGTGGGTCATTTCTCAGTGCGCATGCAGTGGACGAACTGCTGCAGAAAGGTGGAAAGTCGCTCTATTGTCGATCTGAGTAGCCTCCAAAGGCTGGCATTCAGTGGATGAAGCGATCCCAAACGGAGCAAGCTCCATCTTCTACTTACAGACCTCAAAGTTAACCCGGTTGTACGCGATATCGTAAGGTAAGTTGTCTTCTCTCAGCCCGTACCCTAGTCACATTCACGCCTATATCTCACAAGCAGACGGTGTCGCCGATATCGTTGGACGCAACGTCTGCATGGTGGAGACTTTTACAACCATCTGTAAGTGCATTTACTACCGAGAATAGTCTCACAATCCCAATAGCATCGTTAGCCTTAAAGTGTGTTATTGGCAAAAAACCTCATGGTAGACAATGTGTACAGCAGCAAGCGCTAATTGCTTCGCTTGCGTAGCGAAAATTTGTGGATTACGGTGAGAATGAAACAGGGAACACGCCTAACCTCAAAACGAGTCTCCATGGAGATTTGAGGCCTTCTTCGGGAATCATCATGAAGGCATCGCCTGGCTTCAGCAACAACATCAACACCAATTGTAGGCAGTCATAGTCTACCACTGGTTCCGTTTTGCAGAATTCGGCGCCTGTCCACGAACCGCTCGTGAGTTCGAGGTGCATCAGTCTCGTTAGTCAGTGTGTTGAAGATACTGTGGAATGCAATGGAGGATGGGGCTTGGATCCGTAAATGAACACACTGTTGTACTCATGAATCTGTAGGCAATAGTCATCTCTTCAGAACCTCAAAGCAGCGACCATCCACGGATTAGAGAATTGGGAGCAGCGAAAAGACTGTGTAAGTTCTCATATCTCTGGCGTTATTGCAAGCCATAGAGACAGGGGTGTTCTATGCACTTCCCATCATTAGTCGACGAAGCACCACAACTAAGGAAGGCGCATTACGTCCAAGGGGTAGTTGATGCTACTTGCTGCTGTCATATTAGGGCAGCGCCTGTCGATTCAATTAAGAAGAGGAGTTAAGTGATCACAATTAAGGAGGTCAAATTGGTAATTTTGAAGAAACTCATCATTGTCCGCACTCAGTACGTCAGGCTGTCGGCATCGCCCGTTGCCCTCAGATTGTTCCCGATCCTAACGAAGGTTGTAACGCAGCCGCGGTCAGAAGCGTCATCCTGTCAAGTATTGCTTTTAACTTTCAAAGTAGGACACGCGCATCTACAGATGAGTGGGATAAACTGATACTTGGACAAAATGCGTGCACACCCTGATGTTTAGCTTACACCAAAGCGGGAAGAACACTTTCAGTTGCGGCGCTTATTGCGACGCATTTTAGATGCCAAGTATAAACTCACACGCATGTCGCTCCTTCACACTAAGGCGACTAAACACTGCTGAACTCCTGCATGCGCATTCATCGGTAATGTCCGAGTCGTCACAAATGCATGCATCTTGACAAAGTGGCTTGAATGAAGCACACACTGAGTAGAACTTCCTGTATCCAAGGAAAGGCTTGGCGCGGTTCTTACAGCTGCAGGAGGACTAGTTGCTTAGATCATTTTCGAATAGCAAGCTTGACAAGGCCACCTATTGGTTGCAGAGAACAAGTCGCCATTCCTCGAGACCCACTAACTAGCAATATGAAGAAGCGCAATGCACGGAAAAGGAAGGGGCTCGAAGGGCAGACTCTTTGCACGACAATGGCATGGGACCACCTTACCACCCAGAGCGATGAGCCGGATGGAAGCAGTATGCTTCAGCTCCTAGTGCACGCGAGATACAAACCACCGTGCACAACTCGCCGAACTACCGGCTGTATTATCGCTGCCTAAGAGTCGCCTACGGACGTTCGTGCTATCATGACAGGCATCAGCTCTTCTTCGGTGGCAGTCATGCAGAACCTCGGCCGAATTGCTCAAGGCCATAAGATGCCTGACTCTGTATGATGGTGGATGGACAGTGTGCAAGCAGGAAAGCTGACCACTCCTACTGACGACTTGCTGACAAACAATCTTTTGGCATGTTGCGCTCCTTACTTTTGCGCTTCCCAGCGGTTGCCACCACCACCACCACCACCACCACCACCACCACCACATAAGCTTTAATTGCGACGCAGTTGGTTGTGTCAAATCGACGTGATGCAAAGGTTAACGCGCGCATCCGTGGTGTGTTCGCAGTGTGCCCACCGGTCAGCCAGCTTTCACTCCACGTGCAATGCACCGCGCAGCTCAAATGGATTGCTCCCATTCTCCACTCAGAGCATCTGCCTCACTGAATTGGAAGGGGCGTTTGCTATTTGGATTTGCGTATGGCCATACGCAAAAGCGTGTGGTTTCCCACATCTAACAGCATGAGCAGCAGCTATGCTCTTCTAGCTTTACTGAAGAGGAGGAGCGTGTGGTTCCCCAACTGTGAGCATTAGCGTCTCGATTTGCCCTCAAGTCAAGTGGCCACACAATTGGTGGCATTCAATTTGCAATCTGGTATCGTACTGCAGCTAATCAACAGTTTAACTTCAACATTTCTACATGAGCACTCCTATGCAACGGGCCACACAATAATGCAGCAAATGACCAAGATTGTGTTGATAGTAGTTCCAGTGCAGTGTCGGAGACATGCGGTGCAGAGCAACGGAGTAAAGTGAAGCCGCCTGCCCAGCGCAAATTAAATAGCACTCTGTAAAATGCAAGTGACAAGCGGAAGTAAGGCATATCAATTGTGGAATTGAGCACTTGATGAAATCCGACTTAAGAAATGGCTGCAGTTTGCAATGGAAGCACACAAGAATAGACCAATATTTGGGACAGGCCAGGCCAGGCCAGGCCAGGCCAGGCCAGGCCAGGCACGCCCAACTCTAGCATGTCCAACTGCACCAATCATTGCGCATGCCATCTCAATCGCAATGTCATATTTACTTTTCTGATTAGTTGTGGTCGCCAGGTGGTTTACATGCGCGCATTCGAGGATGGGGAGAATTCGCACAGGCCGCAGCTATATTCGTGCCCTTATTCTTGCTACGGTTCTCGCAGAAATGAGGCACGATTTAACAAAAGTCATGTTGGTTGCGCCAAGGCATGCAAACAATCCCCTGTGTGACAGCCTCGCTCACTTGGACAAGGCTTTCTTGCAACCATCAGGAGTGTTATTCGATGTGGCATTAGTGGTTGCAGGACGTATATAAGTAGGCGGTGTGCAAAGTCCCGCCAGGCCCCTGAGCTGGAAACGCATATATTCATGAGCTTCACGTGGTGTAGCAAATATCGAGGTGGACAAAGCCGCTGAGTTGGTGTTATGGACTGCGTACCACCTTCCCATTGTAAGGAACTACGCTACACGGTGCAACCAATCCTGCGGTTAGATGCCAATTTCTGAACGATTAGTAGGACGGACTCACGTTTGAAGGCGATTTGCATTGCTAGCATAGTACGAGGAATGCAACGTCAGCTGTGTTACCTCCCTGATTGATGCCATCCATCAAGTGTTCGCCTTACTTGGGAGGGCATGTTCTACGGTGCAAGCACAAATCTCATTACTTGGATAAGACCACGAGGATTCAGGATAATGAGAGAGGCAAACAAAATATTTCCAGATGCCGTTAAACTGTGTCTCTTACACGAGGTCAAGTAAGCTTCTTCACAATCGATGTTTCTGCTCTGCACTGCATTTCGAATGCCGCCGCTTTCGTGGCACTAACGTAGAGGTGCATGCACAAAGGCTGAATCACAAATGCATTAGAGAATTAACTGATAAAAATGTAATCCCTTTTATTATTTAGAATTCCGTAAAAGCAAGAAGGCCTGTTGCCTCGCGTATTCCCCTCGAGGCATCCACTAGCGGGATGATGCTGAAGGATCTGGTACTAGCAAATATACGCGAAATTTTGTTCACTGGATAATCAGCCTACCAAATGTCAGTTGCCGCCGTCGATCGTACGGACAACTTCCTGCTCCACTCATCAGCTCATCTATTTTAGAGGCAGACAATTCAGATAACTCTTTGGCTTGCTACCAAAGCAAAATCCTCTCCATGATGACTTGCCGAAGGCCTTTAGTCAGCACCCATCCACCAAGCAGTGGGTCGCTGTGTGTTTACACTGTCCTGGCAGAGCAGTCACCTTAGCACCCATTGCCAGCAGACCCTAATGCTAATTTAGCATTCAAAAGAAATTTGCGATTGAAATTCGTTCCATAATAGAAAGACGCGCAATTAGTGGGTGTTGCTAACAACGCAGGAGGTAATGCTCATTTCGCCCAAAAGCATTGTTCCCCTCAGTTCATCATAAAGTGACATCAGGCATGTTGCCACATGAGAGAGAAGACCTACTTACAGTGAGGTGTGCAAAGCAAGCACACAGATTGCGAATTGCTCCGAACGATGGTGATTTGTTAGTAGTGCATCGCTCAATCCGCTTCTGTCCTCGCACATTTCTCAAGGCATGTGGAAAGAAGGAACCATATCTTGTCACAATGGCTACCAACAAGACGCCTCTCAGCCAACTTGCAACACCCTGACGCCATCTTTGCCAACAGTATTTTCTTTTTTGCCTGGCAGACTCATAGGGCTACAGAAGCGATCTCATTGTTTGCGTCCACTTGCATTCGCCTGTCTTTTGGTGTTCTTCATATGCAAGCTGTGCGACACTTCCGATGTGATAGCGTCGTTCTGGAACAGGTGTGACACCTGTTGCAAGGATAACAGGATGCAGGTGCTTGGCGGGTAGAGAGGCGATCTCGCATTTCAGCAGCTTCAAGTGAGTGTTTCGAAGGACTGAAGATAATCCGAAACCTAACGAAAACGAATAACTGTGAGCAAGGAGGACGCATGAATTGGGTGGTAAAGATGGCAATAGTAGATTGCTAGTGCATTACCGGAAAATGCAGACTACCTTTAAAGAATCACGGGTCGTCCATGGCCATCTTTGATTGACCAGGACTCAATACCGCTTTTGCCATGGTTGTTGTTTTACAATGTGCTGTGTCCAGCCGTACCAGCGTGTCGACGGCGACGCTCTCTTGGCTTTATACTTGTTCCTAGCATTGCCCCCATAGTCGCTGATTTTGGGACATTGAACTGGTCGGATTGGTCTCATCGGCATGGACCATCGAACCAGCTCTGCTCCTGGACTGAAGCGAAGCGATTTCATCGAGCTGCAGACTATTGGGAAGTCAGCATACAGCGCAATCACCGTAGGCATGATTCGATGCATTATTTAGCTAGGGTCACACAAACGATTAGGGCTGCTGCGTAGAGTTGGAGTGCATCTGCAGTGGTACACAGAGAGTCGTCAGTGTGTTCGCCTTCCGTGCCTAACGACAATGCTCTGTCAACTCGCTTCGGCATCAGGAGATGGAAAAGGGTGCATGTTTCGATTGGGTAGAAGTGATGTACTGTGAATTGCACACCGAAACATGGAATGTGGGTTTAGCAAAGTGAATGAAATTCGAATGGGGAGGGGACTTCAGCACATCTACCACCAGATGTATTTCGGTTCAACCAGTGGAAGGCATCGACCGCGTGCCTTCTCCTACTTCATCACTTGGCAGTTTGCAAAGGGTGGGACACGTGCTCTTTTGGGTGATTTCCTTACCCCCGACAAGATGCTTTCAGGAGGATGAAAGTAATCATGAAGGAGGACAAATTTGGCTTCGCATCTGCATGGCACACATTTTTGTATCCGCACTGTCTTCGCCTATCAATGAGGCACAGTAGCAGTGGTGTCGGCCTTGGATCAGTCTGCAAAACAATCGCGTTTATGCTAATATCGAAGGCTGGCTTGTCGGTCTTACGGACAATTTGCAATGGCGCTCTAATTCCTCCCCGATACGTGGAACATACCCTCATCGTCAGGAAATTACACCGATTTTCACTGGCATTGCTCAACCATCCCATTTCCGCTACCGAAACGAAGCTACCTGTCATTAGGGCTGTGCATGCGTTTGCCGTAGAGCAGGTCACGCACTTCTCAGTGGTAGCAAACTAGGCTGCTCCATCGGTTGACAAGTTCCTCCTTCTATGCAGGTTTTCGCATAGTTAGCACTGGCTTAACTGAGCAGAAATTGGCCCCTAGTTACTCCGCGAGAGCATCTAACTTCCAGCCACATTCTCTGAATACCTCACTCTGCCTCCTGCTCTGACCTTGCTTAGTGGTTTTACTTATGGCATTTGTAGCAAGATAAACTCTTCTAGTGTTGCATGAGTCTGGCGGACTCCGCAGATGCTTTGTGCTACAGATTTCATGCTGTTCTGACCTTTAAGCCCTTCCACAATGCTAAACAGTCAGCTGACACGGAATCGGATAACTTGGTTGGTTTAAGCTGAACAATTTGCCACCGCTGACCTTCCAGTCTACACTTTGGGCATGCAAAAGTATACTCTAGTCTTGAAAAGCGCAGTTCAAGCAGGCTTTTAAGCTGTTTCGCGTTGTTGCCGGACCCTCATTAGCAGTGTCGAGGCCAGTGTACTAAGCTCCTACCTGCTACAAAGTGCAAACTGCACCCAAGTGTATCTGCACATGCATTGCAAAGACGAGCTGCTTTCCAGCCTGCGCAGAAATTCGTTTCCTCAATCATGCACCAACTGTTGGTCGTTATTGATGGGTGCAATTCACGTCCAGTCGCTCAATAAGCCTGCTACTTCTGTCGTGCATTTGCGAAATAGGGTGTGACACCACAGCAGCATCCATGCCGAAAATGTTTTAAATGTACAGGCTGGATGAAAGTGCTGCAAATAAAATGAGCAGAATTCATCCAATGGAAACAACTGCGGGCCTCTCATCACGACAAACGACGCCAAGAACTCCATTCTAGTTTAATAAGGGGAGCAGAAAGATGAATTGACCTCTCAAAAGCTGCCACCGGGAATCGCATCAACTCGAGGTGGAGGACACGTCACTCCCTCCCTCTTCTGCGTTACCGAGACGATGGCCCTTGGGATCGAACGCAGCACGTAGGAGACAAAGGCGCAATCGGTCAATGACAGCTCGTTTGGTTGGGTGCTCCCGCTCCGTGTGAAATAGCACCACGTCCAAGCGCCCGAATGCAAGTCCGCATATGTTGCAGTGGTGATTTTTCCTGCGCTTTCGCTCAGTGGCAAGCCTTTGCTGCTTTTTGGGCTTGGGAGGCTGACAAGACCCTGCGCCGTGGCAACTCTTTGGTGTTTTGCTCCATTTCGAATCTGATGCCGAGGGCTCACCTTCATCTTCATTATTGCACAAATGCATGTTTATCCATTATCCCTGCACGGCAAGGCTACGGGACACTAATTGCAATGAAATCTCACCATAATGTGCCTTTGTGTGGCATTCCATTTCGCGAAGTGTGCTGCATCCCTCCAGACAAAGCACGCACAGGTAGAACTTAGAATTGCTATGACGCAGGAGGTGGCCATGCATCTCATCCAAGTCGTTATGCTCTTCAATGCATGCAATGCACTCGTATCCACCGTCAGCCTTTTTTTCGCCTACCTCGGCAAGCCAAAACGGGAAAAGAGACAAAGTGCAAGGATTAAGAGGAGTGCTCACCCAGCCAAAGAAATGCATTCATATCGGCAAAGCATTTTACAAAACAGGTTTGCCTCTCCCCGTGGGATAGGAGTGCTAGATGTGCGATCGACAATGTATCACGACACAGGTGCCTACAGAACAAACTCATTAGGTAACTCAGCTGCGTTTCCCGATCAACTGCAAAGGGATTCTCGATGGCGTCCCCACCGAGGACGTATTTCAGTCGGGAATCATTGTTCGCGAGCATCTTCTAATGAAAACAGGCGGCAATGTAGGCAAAGCGATTGAGCAATTTGCTTAGGCACACGTGAGGAGTACCAACTCACGTACTTACCCGTGTTTCCGCAAGGAACTTTACCTCGTCTTCCGGGTCGATAACCTCTGCTTCGAGTAGTTCTACCTCGTCCCCTGTCTCCTCCGAAGAACATCCACTTCGGGCATCTGAGACCGCACATTCCCCCCCTCAGCACTTTCGTTGAGCACCCTAAAAATGCAAAGCATCTTCATGCAACAACCGTTAATCATATCTTGCTTGGCCTAATTAAGATGTCCGCATTCTTACTCTGCGGCCTCTGCTCGTCTCGACTTTGTCGCATGTCTTGTGAATGCCAGTGAGCAAACATCATTTGTAACCTTTGCAGCTCGGAACGTGCAAGAAACCAATCTCAATCGCGAGCGTTGCAACACTGCTCCTGGCAATTTAAAAGCACTCCGTGCGCCCCATAACTATGTTCGCATGGTTGAGGACCGGTGCGCAAAATTAAAGCATGTAGGTTGCTGTCAGCTTTACCACTCAAGAAGCCAAAGGCACTTGAAATAGGGAGCGGAAAAGACTATTTGCCAATAGGCAGGCTTTGCGGGTTAGGCAGTTGCTGAAGCATTTCACACGTTCCGTGCAGGTTGCAGGAGGAAAAGTGCACCAAGGACACTTTTACTACTGTATTGGAAAGTACGAAGCGGTGAGTTGAAGACATTAGATTCTAAAATGTTCCGGGAAACTAAAGCCACTGCTGATAGGCAACGCCTCTAACTAATTGTTGGGTGAGAACTTGAAAATGCATCGCTACCACATTGACTTGAGGGACCGTTCAAGTAGTCAATCAGAGAGTTGGCTTTAAATGGCCCTAGAAAGCTACCGCGCAGTGGGCTTGTGAATAAGCGTGCTCTCTTAATAGAGAGCCCTGGTTCTGACGCGGCCAAGCTGCATGATTGACGCATAGTGCTATCGAGCTTAGTCAATGACCCCACTGTGAGAACTGCATTGGGGCCTTATTCTCAACTGCTGACCCCACGGTGCTTGTGGTTGGCAGCGTCGTTGCCAACATCCAACTTCGATCTTCCAGGGGGAGGGAGGGCAATATTCTACGACCATATTTAATGTCTCCAATATTGTCCGTACACGCAAATTAAATTTCCAATGAGCTATTAGGCTCCGGTGTGGAAGAGTGCAGGACAATCAGCACTTACCCATTACCGTGCTCGGAATGCGTAGTTGTGAGTCAAATGGATACGAATAGATGCAATGCTATTGCTCCCCATCAAGAGACCACGCTTGTTATGTTGCATCATGCAGCTCGTTCTCTGCTTAGATATGCATCACGACTCTTCTTCCACTTGACAGGTAGATCCACGCGTCCACCTGATGATGGGCATTCGATTTTCGTGCTGCCATTAGCCATACTCTGTGTTAGCTCTCTAATGTCTCTAATGTGAGCTGTCTTTTGGATAGTAATTTAAAAAACTGCTACCCTACAGACAACTGGCGTTTGTATTTGATCGGTGTTTCATCCAATCGCATTGTTGCCATCCACTTTTCCATGAAAGTGCAAATAAAGCTCTCTCACAACTCTCTCAGAGTGCACATGCTGACATTCTGCGCGCGTGGTGGACACCATCAATCGCGATAGGCTGCAAGAATGAGCGGCATCATGAGCGAGCAGAAGCCTTGGACTGCTCAGTCACACCAAGGCTTTTCAGACTGTGAATTTGACCCAGAGCAGGTCTGCTTAATGGGTTGGTGCACCCAGCGAGCGACAGATGGAATGCTGCAAGTGCAAGCCCCTTAAACGCCTTCCATGTTGCCTTGCGTCAATAACGAGGCCAAATCGTCCTTCTGTCATTTGCGAATTCTCGCGTTGTTGCATGGAGTCGCTGACAAGATATGCTCCATGCCAATGAATAGTGGGTATGCACACAAACTACAGACACGAAGCGACACAAAGTGACATGAAGAGTGGAGCTTAGCAAATGCCTTTTCTGTAGCCGATTGACTGCTCTGCATCTGCCAACTGATATCAGAGCGACAGCGCGGGTACTCCACGTGATTTCATGCTCATGGTACTAACCGACTGACTTGCACCACGAATGTGAGCATCGTTTGCGTTGAGTTGTGCAGTGTGTTGCTCTACACATTTCGATTCTATCATTTGCCAGAGATTTGATTTTCAGCGACCGACGCTCCGAACAGGTACTGGATTTTACTGTAGATGACCTTTGGCTGCCAGGCTTAACCAGTGATAGCTGTCATCGGTAGGTTTGGACTGCATTGGCAACAATCCTTAAACTCTGCAGTGGAACCAACGCTATTAGCTTCGACAGCACCCATCATTGCGACCGACGAGGATGAAATGAAGAAATGGGTTTACAATGTGTCAGAGCTACCTATGCTTGCAGGCGGACGGACCTTCTCTTGCCTTTGCCCTTGGCCTTGCCTTTGCTCGTGGTCGTGGACTGATGCAATTCGCATAATCCAACTATCGATGTTTTGAGAGTGAAGCGATGTGATGCCGTGCTGCAGATTGCTTAGAGTTTAACACGTCTGTGCAGTTGCCTCCAGCATGATGTCTTGACGCTTTGCACGTCTCTCAATGACCATGCCTCAATGGGATAAGGTAGTGCGTCCCTCAAAATTTGGATTCAAATAGTATTTATAGAGGATCCTTGGCTGGAGAAGCACACTCGGAGGTGCAAAGCACGATGATTTCGATAGAAATGCTCCTTTGCTCCAGTCAGCTGCGGAAGTATTGCTCTCTCATCCCATCACTGACCCATGCTGTATTCCTAGTTGCTTCATTGTGAGCGCTTCAATGTCACCTCCTACAGAAAGGGACATCCTGATAGTTGGAACTGGAACTGATGATCAGTAGGATACTGGATGGAATGAGCTGTCGGAAAAGTGGGTAATTCAATATCCAACCAAGTGCCAATGAAGGTCAAGTGAGCTCTAGGTGAGCCAATACCGACTACTGATTGAGCAGTTCCATATTCAATGCAGCGAGCTCGTCGACTTTCTGGCTTTCGCGTAAGCTCAGAATACTAATCCAGCCCGCTCCACCTTGCCTCTAGATTAAATCTCGATGCCCACCTCCTGTTAAACTATAGCTTTGTCGCATCGTGCGGCAAACTGACCCCACTGAAAGTCTACAAAGGCTTGGTGGACTTCGCGGCCTTGGTTTCGCCAAATTTGTATTGGCCTCAACTATACTCATGCCCCTCATGCGCATAACGAGGTAGTCATCAGATGTTGTAGAGTTGTGGCCAAAGAGAAGCAGTACATATTACGAGGATGCGGGAGCATAAGTGTTCACAAAATAGGAAAAGCACTTGCATCAGCTTACGGTAGGAGGAGAAATGTAAGTAATCATTCTGGAGGATTGAAAACAATCCAAATCGAGGCAGAGTGCGTGTGGCCGCGTTCCGTGGCTTTTAAGCACAAAATATCACCAACCAATTTATGACCGCAAAGCCGTTTTCACTCTTAGAAGCTTCAATGACCTTTGATGAATGCAGTCGAAGCTTGTGACCACATGGCATTGTAAATCGTAGCTCACAAATCCACTTCGAGGGCGATATTAAGCCAGCATTCTCAATTGTTGCTGTGACTCTATTTCCAGCTGCCACTTCGCTGCTCTACATCTAACAACTGATATCGGAGAGGCAGCACAGACACTCGAGGTGGCTTTACGTTCACGGTACCACTCGACTAACTCACGCCCATGAGCACGATTGTCGTGTGCAGTATGCAGTGCAAGGCACGGCTTTTGGTTTGGATCACGAAGAGAGGCGCCTTCTATTCGCTGAGTTTACCGCTTCCATCACTTGCCGCAGAGTCGACTGCCGACTGTGCAGTTCTGGTTTTACTCCCGTAAAAGCATGCCATCGCCTCGAGCAGTCATTGGGTCGGGCTGCAACTAACTATTGGCAGTCAGTTGCATTTTCCTGACAGGATTGACCAGGCTGAACCAGTCGATGACTAGTAGAGGTAGGTTCCGACAGCTTTGCCTAGGATGGCTGCTGTCCACATTAAAACTGAAGCATAAGGCCTCGACATTACCCATCTTTGCGACCAGCAATGACGCACAGAAAAAATCTGGACGATCCGTTGGAGCAGCAGTTAACAAGTCTTCGATTCCAGCTGCGCCACTTGGAGATAGGGGTCACCCTTTTGACCTTGCCCTTCTTTGTACCACTAACGTGACAATGAGTGGTTCTTCAGGGGGTGAACTGGTTGGCCTAACACTATCAATGCTGCCAGACCACAGCAAAGTGGTGCGATACTGCAGATTGCCCGGAGGTTGATGCGTCTCAATAGCTGCATCTGACGTGATATTTTGATATCTTAGACGCCTCCGCATGCGCATAACCAAAGCATGAGCCAACCGTCACTAAAAATTTTGCATTCAATATTACTTGTCCATTGTCCCCACACAGACAAAGCACATTTGCAGTCGCAAAGCATAGTGCGACGTGAAATCAGCTGTGGCATTCAAGGATGAGGGAAGAAAGTGACTCTCTCTCCTTCCATAAGCACCCAATACCATGCATCTATCTTCGCCTCAAGATGGGCATCTCAGTGCCACACCGTAATGAAAGAAAAGCCTCTTGAATGCACGAATTGGGACTGCTTCTGTGCAGTAGCTGCGACTCACATCTATTCTTGTGCACGAGAGTTTCAAGCATGCAGGAACACAGCTTAACTAACTAACCAACTAATTAACTAACGTTGGGCAAGAAAAAGACAAGTCAAGGAAAGGTAAAAAATCGTGGTCTCGGCGCAGATCCCCAAGGCTACCGGAATGGGCAA
Source organism: Taenia crassiceps (assembly GCA_023375655.1). Taxonomy (NCBI): domain Eukaryota; kingdom Metazoa; phylum Platyhelminthes; class Cestoda; order Cyclophyllidea; family Taeniidae; genus Taenia; species Taenia crassiceps. Next base: position 165,271 of record JAKROA010000016.1, read on the forward strand.
ACACAATGAGCCAGTCGTAACGGTGGCATCAAGGCTAGTCGCTGTAATCAAGCGAAATTACTAATTCCTTTGCTTTTTACAGACACCTCTGCATGAACAATGTGGCTCAAGCATCCCACAGGATTGGGTCCTCCTTAGCCCGCCTGTTTGTAAATCTAGGCTGGCAGGCAAATGTAAGGCAGTCAACAAGATGCTGCTATCGAAGCGTCTCAAAGATAACATGTGGAGGCAGTCAGATATTTAACTGTCCTTCATGCTCTGGGGTGTAGCTGACACAGGCTCACAACAGGTCCTCGAAAGCGGGCAGACATGATTGGCATGCGGGGCTTTGACGAAGTCGGTATTTGCTGGTGGGAGGACGAGGACAGCAAGGAGCTGCATTGTTTGCATTGCAATCAGACGGAAATGTCATTACTAGTCAATGTGACTTGATTGTCAGCCAAGGAGAATAAAAGCCTTCTCTGTTGGGAAGTAGCAATTTGGCCGAGGTTTGCCGTTGAGTGGCGGTGGAGTTGAGTTGAGTGCTGGACTGGAATTGGCCAACGTGATGCGCTTGCAGGCATTGCCTGTATCCACGACTGCATCATCTCCTTCACCTTCTCCACCAACCTACCCAAGCTTAAATAGCAAAACCACTAGCACTGTAGCAATCATGAGGCTAAGGAGGAATGTAAATGATGTGTAAATGATGCCACTACAAGTGCAACGAAATTGCATGCAGCCTCGAACCTCAGATTTCGCTGCCTATCTAATTAAGTCTGGCAGGAGCCCCATGCCACGTAGCGTAGGATAGGGCAACGTTCCAGGCTCATGCCATTAAATAGCTCATGGGGCGCACAGAGAACTTGGCTAGATGAAGGGCGCACGACAATCTAATCAGTATCACAGCCTCGTTGGACACATTGCTCGCGCTCGCATTGTTGATTCAAAACACGCGCTCAGTTGTGCGATCTGTTTGTCTGATGTGTACTGCAGGTGGAAGGCTTCATAGATTGTGAATTCGGTTCGATGACAGCGACTGAATCGTCTCAGATGGAGAGACTCACCGATATGCTAGGCATTGGCATTTGTAGGTATCTAAATGACACAGACATGGCGAGTTGACTAGAGGCAATGCCCACCCCCCTCACAGTGAAAGGCATTTGGCGTGATTATGCAAGACAAATGGATTGGCTGGACGCGAAGCTGTATATGGCGCTGCGTCCAATGCTTGCAATGACAGAAGCGGAGACAGAGTCAGAGGCAAAGTTCCTTTGCAAGGCCATACGATTAGGCCATGAGGATGGGCGTCTTTCATCAACGGAAGTGTCCACCCTTTCGTGACTTAACACTACATACTTTGGTTCTGCTGATCTCGACCGTGAAATACCTGCATTGCATTATGAACTGCAGCACTCTGCGTAACCACTAGGCAGCGGTAATATGTAAAGCATAAGAACAGTGCACGCACAGTGCGGTGTCGAGCTGAGTGGAGGAAGGCATGCTATTATTGGTGGCATAACAACGAAGGCGTGGCACAGAATGCGGTACTACTGATAGGTTGGTTGGGAAATGTCATGCTCTACTGCAGGCACCGGCGGCAGTGGTGGTGGGTGGTGGCAGTGATTGAGCAAGTAGAAGTTGTTTCGTGTAGGTGATCTCTGGTGGTTTGTAATACTAAGGTAGGTTTGCCAAGACTTGTTGCTTAAGGCAAGGAAGCTGGAGAAAATGCTGAGCAAATGACGTGGATCAAGGCGTCAAGGGGCAACGGACATAAGGAGGGCCACGTGCAAGGTGCGGTTAGTCGATTCTTGCTTCCATTCCTATGGTGCTTATCGATACAACTCGTGCCCACTACACGAGTTGCAATTGTCTGGCTGTGTGTAGAAGGGTCTAGAAGACGAAGCGAACAGAATGAAGTGGTTGGCTTGAGTTCGGACATTCACTGTCGTGTGAATGAGTTGGTCAAAGGCAAGCAAAGTAGAAACGAAGATGTCGCATGTAGTGCGCTAGCCTAGTTGTGCTGCGTCTCAGCAGACGCTGGGCAGTGTCGCCGTGACTAAGGGAAATATGCCATCCACTCAAGGACACTACGCTCTAAATGCAGCAAAATTGGATACTCCACACAGTATTGACTGCATGTCGTGTTCTGATAGAAGCGGCGTGCTGCAAAGCGCTGACTGCCCATTAGACGGCAACGCATTGCGTTCGTCGGCAATATGTGCAACGACTTTAACCACGTCTGTTGATGCTGATTTGTAGCAGTAATGACAACCAGAATCGCCCATCCGTCGGGTGGTCATTCGATTGTCTTGATTTCAATAGCATAGGCGTATGCACCAACAACACTCCAGCCACTTGGCTCGCCACAGAGTCGAGTGAGCGGAACCTGGTGTGCTGTGTGATGCCGTGGCATGCATGGCACTTGCGATATTGCCGTTTGATTTCAGCAGATAAGTAGGCGCTAAGGTGCATCGTTCAAGATGAGCCTTTGTGGAACTCGGTCATGTGCTGATCAGGTTGGCAGCGTCCACCACATGAACTGGGGGCCACCCTCTAGACGACCGGTTGTGCTGTTTTATGCTTGCAGCAATATTTGAAAGGCGGTTTCGGATGACTTGATTGTGCTTACTACATAATTGCCTGAACTGAGTAAGCAACAACATGAACAATTGGTCGTAAGCATCGCAAGAGGGTCACTACTATCGTAACAGGATTGGTATTGCAGCCATTCCTGTAGCTGCTCACGTTTTATGTTCGACTGACTTATGGGCGATAAAATGGCTTGAGTGGGAATCGGGAGTACTTACGATGCCTGTAAGAAGGCTTCACAGGGTAGCAAGCAAAGACGCTTAACTTTCTATTGTGTTGTTGGCGGCATTGGCAAAGGTATTTTGGATGCAATGCAACCTCATCCCTGTAGAATAAACTGCGCCACATCAAAGAGCTCTGCAAAAGGTGCACTGGGTAAAGACAAAGCAAACCTAGGCTGTTGCGACACCCGGAGGGAGAATATGGCAAATGCATGACAAATTAATGCGCTCCTCACTTCCACATTACTGCGGTTGATAGGCATTGGAGAGGCGGAAAGGCAAGTCTTTGAGGTGCTGTGGTGATCGTAGCAGAATATTAAAATCGGATCCCCATGTTTGTCCTAGGGGACTGGCGCTCTGACCTAATTCTCGTAACTAAGCAAACGACATTCCTCCCCATGGAGGTAGAAACACTCATTTGTGCCAGTTCAAGAGACTGACTTGTAAACCCATCATTCGTAAAACCTATAGCATGAAGTCCTACAAATCCACTCCTCCTGACGCAAAGCATGACATGCGGCAACACGTCCAAGCCAAATTGATGCATCTGACTTGAAAATATTTGAAGACTATTTTAAACGGACCCTACTTCATCGACATCAAGAAGGCGTCAAGCACAGCGCCTAGAGACTGTCCTCATAAGAAAAACAGGAAAAAGGGAGAAAGCAGCATGAAATCGGCACAATTGGGCAAGTAAACGATGCGACTCCTGTGCTGCACATAGTTGCATTGAACTGTGCATGTCAAGGAATATTCTTCGCCATCAGGTGCAGAGTTGGAGGCAGATACTGCATCGCCAGCAGATGCAGTACGAAGGTTTTAAAATCAAGAGACCGCAACCTGTTCTCCTCTGTTACAGTTTTTTCCTTGCGCGTCATCCCACCGTCTATAGACAGCATGCACATTATCAGCAGCTTGCAAACCTAGTGATTGGAAGCATGCCAAATTGTTTGCGTATATGCACTTCTGATGGTGCTTCATCGGAAAGGCTTGGCAGAAACGGCTGCAAAATAGAGAGCACACGCAAGCACGCACCACCTCGTATTTGGGCGTAGTAAGTGTGAATAAGCGAAAGTGAAAGCAAAAGCAGAATACAGATGTGATGCCCTACTTCAAAGCTGACGTTGAATGGTTTGAAGCGCCTGACTATCACAGAATGCCACCTCTCCACCACGCTAATGGGAGGAGAGATTCAGGGGCTTTGCAGGGCAATAAGCAGACTTGAACCAATAATATTCCTTCTCTCACCGTCACAGAATTAGTGTCACGGTGTCAACTGCAAATTAACAGCTCAATGTCTCCTTGAGAATACTCTCCATTGTTGTATCAGTAGGCATGGCTGTCCTGTGCTTTTCAGGTTACCGCCACTGTTTTGTTGGCATGTGGACCAATCCACGATGGACCAGTGGCCGGTCGCATAGCAGTAACAGAAAGAGCTCGAAGTGCTACATGCTTCCACTTACTAAACGTGATTTTAAATGTAAAGATGAGCAATTGCGTCACACGAAGATCGACTGCTCCTTTACCACGAATTCAAATCGCAACAGTGCTGAAAATAAGGGGGATTTTGTCTCCTCCTCCTTCCACTGCCACTGGCGGTTGACAGATCATGGCGGGGAAGGCGTCAATTTCCCAGTAAGCACTGCAAATATTTCAGCTCCCCACCTCATGTCTCCCTCATTCGTCGTCCTGTGCAACTGATCTTTCCATCAAGAATAAGCATGGAGCTTGCATTACCCTCTCCAAGGCAAATGCGCAGCAGCGAATTTTGTGCTCGCTTACCCACCGGAAGGGTGTGGAAATTTAATTTTGCAACCAAAGTTGTGCATTGGCTGGCTATCTACACTCACCCATCCAGGCGACCAGCCATCTGTGCCGTTGAGTACCAAGAACAGTGGAGTAGTGTCTACTTCGGTGGATATCAAACCTACTCAAACTACTGATTGCTACTTGACGTGCTAGCTACTTTAGCAGGGAAGTACTGAGGGATGGAAATGGACATGGACTGATGCAAGTCCTCATCACATCGACGTTGCATGTGTCCTTCACTGCCAACTACGCTGATGCAGCTCTATGTCCGGGTGGCGTGGCGTGGCGTGGCGTTGCCTTCAAAACAGTACACTGCTGCACCTGCATGCTCGACCGCCTTTGGATTCCATGTCGCTTCCACTGACCTGTTGTGGACTGGAGGGCACGGGCAATGCTGGTGCACTTCAAACCGATCAAGACGAAGTAGCGCCATTGTGACAGTGCTGTAGAGCTGCTCTCTTGTTCTGCCTTTTCAGTAACGGCTTGGAAGGCAAAAATGCGGGGTTATGCGGCGAAGAGCTTTCCACGCCTTTTCAGTTGCATCTCTCGCTGTAGTTTGCGCTGATCACTAGTGAGATGCGGTAAAAGGGAGTGCGGTTTGTAGAAATAAAGACAGCCGTTGTCTGTCGCAATGCCTTGGTGGTGTGGTCAACTCTGTCTCGGGTTATGCGAGTGGATCATGCTGACAGCTCTGCGATCCTTCCCTACTTCTGTCATTATGCTATTGCAGCTGATGATTTCGAAAGGAAGTGGTTTGTCCAGCTGCTGTGCAGGGCATGGTAAATTAGACTCACATTTTGGACCCGTCAGTGAGAACCATGTTTGTGATGCAGCGAAGGAAGTTAAGCATTCGCAGAATATGGTCTTATGGATACGGAAGAACTTACAGGGATTTTTTTGCAAGAACAGAGTTTGATTCCATGTACTGCAGAAATACACGGACGTGCCATCATTCCCCATTAACCGGTGTTCCGACTTACTCGCTGCCTTTGACATTCTCTGTATTCCATCTTGCCACTCTCTGCAACTTGCAATGAGTGGGGCCTTATGCCCTTCCCGGAGTAGACTGGCATCACAGTGGTGTGGAGGAGAGGACATGATGGACTAAATTGGTTCTGCACCAGGCATTGGCCAGAGTTCAAGGTGGCCAGTGGAATTACACGCCCTCCTCTAATACATGGTGTAGTTAATCAAGCTGTCACGGCATAACATGCACGCAAGCTGTGTTTGTTAGCTTTGATAATTTTGTGAATTGGCATGAGAATTTACTGAATCAATCCATACAAGCCTTACCGTGAGCTAGGTTGAGTCGCTGTTGACACGCTCACATGACCTTAGAGTTGCCTGTGACCTCCAGTCATGTCATCATGACTACGACTGCCATTTCCGCCCTTTCCTCCCCTTCTCTCATCTGACGTCGCATTTGACAGGCGTTCCCTCCTGCCTCGGAGGCTGACGTTGTGTGCGACTAGGCTTGACATCAGGGATGACAGTTGTCAAATTGCATGCTCCTGTTCTAGTAGCCAAACTGACAACGATGCTGATGTCATTGTTGACCTTGGTTACCACCTCGTGTTAGGTTAGTGCGTTTCTACTTCCCAGACAAGGGGGCGTGATAGACGACATTCCGACTGTGCCACATGGAATAAGCCAATGCGCTAGCATCACGCTGAGGTCGATATGCTCCCCCTCCTCAGGGTAAAATTTAAGCCTGGCATCGCCTTCATGCCTTGCATCTGTGCTAGCATCTGCAAGTGATGGTAGGTTGCGGCAGACTCCACTTTAGACTCGTCACTTACTTACTTACTTACTTACTTACTTACTTACTTACTTACTTACTTACTTACTTACTTACTTGCCTCCTTGCTTACTTATCTTCGTTCCTATTTGTCCTCTATTTGCGTTTTCATTCATGTTTTCCACTCTGCTGTCTCTCACAATTGCAAAGCTTCTTAACAAATTAGACGCAAGACGATACCTCACATCGCGATATCACAGACCTACCACCTGAGTTGAAACTAAAACTAAGCAAGTATCTCAGGGTGTGGGATTTGGCAAATGCCGCAATGAGTATTCCAAGCTGGAAGTGGGTTTTGTCTGCGAAACCATTCTCCACTCGCCTATACCAATACATTGACCAGTTCTCCTGGGTGGATAAACACCTCTGCAAGCTGCTGTTTCCGCGACCCTCGCCCGATTCCTTTCGATATGCCGCCGAAGCCATCTTATACCAGCGAGAGCAAACGACATCTTTCGCACGCTTTCTATCCACTCTTGCGTGCAGCTGGGGTGCCGGTTGCGATTGCGCAACTGTAAACTTCCGCATCATGCCAGACTTCGACGAAGACACAATGATGGAGCCGGATGACATGATGCACAACAAAGCCTTGCTTATTAAATTTATCAAGAACAGTCTTATGATCAAGTTGCCGTTTCGGTTGCATTGGGCCTCTGTGAATGAATATGTTTCGATTTATGAATCTGCCCATGGGCCACAGCAATGGTACGTAGAAAAATCAGCGAGCGTACTTGCCAGTTGTGACTGTGTCATCCATGTCGTGGATGCTTGGTCCTTCGACATAGCTGAGCTAGCAGTCACCATAGGCTCGCTTGCACCTCACCAACAATTGGTTATTGCTGTCGTTGTCGGCTTGAGACTGGATGAGTTCAGTAGGATGGAGTGTCTCGCCAACTTCCTTCAGAGCATCGGTGGCTTTGCGCGCTCTTGGCTCACTGCTGTGCCGACGAATTGGAGGTTATGGTGCATTAAACGTCAAGGATCGAGATTCATTGGCAATTTTTCCAGTTTGATTAAGTGGGGATGCTACGATGTGCTCTCCAAAAAAGGTGGCGGTGGTGAAGGCAGAAACAATGCGCCAAGCAGCAGCCGTCAATGTACTCAACAGCAGTGAAGTATAATTTCACCTTTGTGTTTGTCTGTTTTGTTCTCTAATAGCAGCTTTGGTGAGGGTACTTCAGGAAGGCCATGCAGTCATCACCGATTTGAGCTGTTGCTATTCTGCAGTGAGGCACGACACAGAATCCATGTCCGCTTACTACCTCGCAGAGTAGGAGGTTTGTCAATGGGCAGAGAATATTATTATTTAATCACCTGGAGGAGAGAGAGACTTCCTTTAACTCGATCCGAGTTGCATGTAAGTCGAGAGATGCGGTAGCGTATCCAAATTAGTGCATCTGGCAAGGCTGATGGAAGAGTTTACCTCAATGCCTGCTGACAGATCGCCGTCGAAGCCACTTAGCTGCCAGTAAGAATTAGCACATGCTCCACCGAATGCGAAGCAGAGGGCGGCTCACAGTACATGCAATGCACTGAAATGGGGCAGGTTAAGAGCCCTCCCACTTCACAGTATTAAATGCATGTGTCACTTAGTTGCTCAGCGCTCCCATGCACTCCCTTTTCAAAGTCACACACTTTTGGCATTTCTGAAATTTCTCCCTGACGAAAGGGCCCTCAGCACCATCAAGAAATAGGATTCCGACTCAATGCAATGCACTACAGTGCAGTGCAGTCCTCTGGGAGTGGTTCCCCACAAATGCTATGGCGTTTTACCTTCGCTCTTATAATTGCGTGTGCAAAGAAACATTGAAGGAATGGGAGTATTTATTAACTCAGTAAATCTGACAAGGCTGGTGGGTGTACGCCAACAAACCATGTAGAGTATTATTGCTAGGAAGGACTTAGCTACTTCCACTCGTTTGCATCCAATCTCATCACTTTGCATCGCATTACAGTGCTACCACTCTCGCACGACTGATGCGACTCATCCGTTTTCTTGATCCGCCACCCACCGTCTACCACTAAAACGAGGATTGACAACAAACACTAACTCTTCGCTGAACGGGTTGCAGCTCGCATAGCAGGAGCAAAGCAGATGGTGTAGACCTGTAGAGCGCTGGGTGGTGCGATTTCCAGCAAAGAGCATTGAAAGGAAAGGACGATGAGACAGGCTGGCAAAAATTGACTTTCTTGCAAACTTCGAAGCGCAAAATGTGATCATTCCGCTTTGGTGACACCTTAATTTTGGGAGTGGGATTTGAGAACTGCAGCAAGCAACTATTGACCATGTTGATCAGTTCTAGAGCAAAACTGCTGAGTTCTGTGCTGTCGTTACTTTCCTCGCAAAAATCAGCCTCCTACGCATCACACGCCAAAAGTGTCGGATTTTGTTTGGGGTAACCGTAAAAATTGCCTCAAATTGCACTAGAACACCTCTTTGAGGCGACACAGCCGTCCAGCCACGCCAAGCATCCCATTTACTTACCAACGTGGAGGCATTCTGCAACTTATCCTCCTATCCACTCTGCTGCATTTAGCTTTTGGCCATCTTGAAAACGTCCCTGCGTAGCACTGATGACTGTCATTACGTTTCCATTTAGGTCATCGCAGAAGAAATGCATGCAGGCTCTGCTAAAGTCAAGTGCTTTTTGTAGTCTTGCTTAGCAAGGATGTCACGATGAGGCATTGAAGGAGAGGTGAGTCAATGTGATCATCTCTGTTGGTGAGTTAATGGCATGCGAATGAAAGGGTGGGTCGCCAGAGTCATGTGGCACAGTGAGTAGCTGTCGGCACTGAAGCTTGCTGAACCTTCTTGATCAAGCCAGAATCGGATATACCATTTCCACCCATCTTCTCCCACCTGCAATTTGGAGGGGCGTGCTGACGGGCCCATGCTTCGCTATGGTGCAGGTCTGAAGGCTGGCGATTCGGATGTACTGTCGAAACTAAAGCAACAAATATAGAGCGGCAACCTGCCGTTGCACTGCCAAATGTTAAGCAGGAATGCGCGCCATCCGCCGAGACTACTGACAGGAAGGCCATGCATAAAGCCACCAGCATGGGATGGGTTAACATCTCCACCCATAAATAATTCCTCATTGACGCACAAACCACTCTGCTCTCCCACTACCACCGAGCAAAAGCAAAGAGTGGAGTGCTTTAAATGCATCTGTGAAAGAAAAAGAGGAAGATGAATGCCATCTGCGATGCGGTTATGATAGTGGTCCTGAGCAAGAGCATTGAAGCTTTCACACAACAGCCATAGCAGTATCTGCTCATACACTGGTGACAATAATACCCAGTCGCCGAAGCCGTAGAGGACTTGACTATAGCGTCTGAGGTCATGGACTACGTTTGTGGCACATCATTGCCATCTTACGCTTCGCATGGTCAGTATGCATGGCAATGGCGTCGACGACGTCCTCCAGGAAGACCTACAAGGGCACCGTGATTAACGCCTAGACCAGCTTAGACCTTCGTCCTACACCACCACCACCACCACCACCATGTCGTGGCAGGCTGTACGGACAGTATTTACTACTTTTCGACCTCTGCCACTTCCAAACGTCATGACTATTTACACTTCGGCGTGCTTGCTTCTTCAACACGTACCTGTGCCAGCACCATTGCCACTTGTGGCTACATTTTCATTCTATCAACAGCTTGCAGACTTATCGTTAGGACTGCACACCGACAAGTCACGAAACATTAGTGGAAGTGAATATATTATTCGACAGAAAGAAGAAATGACATTAGGCAGCTACCTACTTTGATAGACACGGGTGCAATTGCTACAACTAATTGTCAGTGTGCAAAATATAAGGTGGGTAAACAATCCAAGTCAAATTAGTAGCCAATATAGTAGAGCAATATGGAACAGGAACTACTGAATTGTCCTGCATCGCACCAGCTGGAGGTAGAAAATACGGCAGATGCAGGGTGGGAGGAAATCTGTCGCGACTAAAGCTACTCCCTAACATCTGCCTCCTGACTCGCGACCTCCGGCTCGAGGATCGATGCAAGTTAGGGAAGTGAGAAGGATTAGACACCTTCTGCACTCCAGACTGGTGGTTCGCTTGCCACGACCGATGGCTAAGACCGTCCATCACTCTGCTCCAAATGAATTCGCGAGAACTTGCCAGTCTCACAAAGTGGCAAAATGGCAAAGTGGTAGTGTTTGTCAGCTTGAGAAGAAGTGCCACAGTGTCTGATGTATTGAGGGAGTGCAAACTGGTGCACGAACTCACATTGAATAGTGCATGCACGACTCCCTGTACCAACGATGCGACGGAGAGTGCATGCGCCTCGACTAGACTATTCTGCGTTGTGTTGGGTAGGCCACTGAAGTTACCTGCAGCAGCATGGAGATGAGGCCAGAATATGCGTGAACTCTAACTAGGAGACACAGCCCACGGAAGCAGGCCATCGACGTGTTATACTAGAAGGCCTCCAATTGCACTGCTTCCGTTTGCCTCGCCAATTTTTGACATTTTTAATTTGTCTCCTGCACGTCGTCGGATGGCATCTTGTGCTTGTCTTTTCGTGTTGCCAATTCACATTCATCAGCACTTCACGAGTTTGTCAGTGCTGTGCGTATCTACTATTTAAAACGTCCCAATCTATTTCCCTATGGCTTCGAACAGAGAGTGCACTTGGTGTAAGGTGATGCAGCAGCAGTTTTTGTGCAATGTGGAACTTTATTTAAGCCGCTGTTTAGGCAGGCAGATAAGTCTACATGCGACCTCCATACCTCCTCTGATTCTTGCGGCACCAATCGGTTGGATGCACATAAGACAGTGGAAAGAGAAAACAGGGTGATCGTTGGGGAGGTGGGGAGGAAAGATGGAGGAAAATAAGGAACGCAGTGCCACAGCACTGTAAACACAATTGCGGCAATGACCTCCCACTAGTCTCTCGTCTGCCTTCCTTCTGCAATATTCCCGCCTCTGCATCCCGCTCAGCTAATCTTTTATCACTCCCAGACAAACAACACGTTGTTTCATCTCTACGGAGGAGGCACAATCACCGTCGTCCCTGCATGAAGCGAGGCTATGGTTGGCCTAGGCATGCGATTGGGAATAATTGGAATAAAGAAGTCATGGCTAATTGCATAGCAGTAATAATGAGTTGGTCACTAGTACCTTCACTCTAATCATGCCTTGCGTTGCTATCACTGACCTCACATGCCCGATAGATGTCCCCTTCAAAGGAAAGGTCGGCGACAAAATGACGAGGACAGGTGATTAGGGTAGGACACTGGATTGCCTTCTAAGAAAATCAGCTTCAAAGGTCCTTTTTATGCGTGCATTGGCATGCACGAGCTTCGGACAGAGTACAAAAGCACAACGGTGGCTGATGTCTGCTTCTGGCGAACTGCCTACAAGGGGCGCTGTTTAAGGCTTACACCAGTCTGCACTAAGAAAAATCACGCGACACGTGCTACAAGTCGATTCTCACGTGACGGAATCGAAGAGACCAGTCACACAACTGGTCAGCAGAAATGCTCTTCCACGCACTCTGCCACCTTCTGAAAGTCATCCTCCTTCTCACTCTCGCTTCGGCCGCTCGGTTGTCCATCAGTGTCTCAGCAGGCCTTATTTTCATTTCCCACTTGCGTTGGCTCCTTCTCCATCGCTTCAAAACACTTCAACTCACGCCGGCGATTCCAGAGGTACCAGAGGGCCAAGACAAAAAGGTATCATGTAAATTATGGGCTTATCATGTTGCTAAAACCACACTTCCTTGACTGTGCTTATGCGCGTTGCTTTACTATTGTCACACCTTGTGTGCGGTATTAGTCGTGGGGAAGAGGCAAGCGATGCAAATGAGGATTCCTCCCATCAGATCATTTTGTTGCATTTCGCTCAGCCACATATGTCCAGATGAGTGGGTAAGTGAATCAGCTTAGGGAGAAACGAAAGAGGAAAAGGACAAGGCTGTGCGTAGTCACTCCGTACAGCATTTATCTCTGAGTCTCTTCTCTCCTTCCACTTCTCCCCATCCATTTCCACGACTTCTTACCAACTCCACCTTATCTCCATTATTCACTTGTCGCTTCCAGCTGAGCATCCATGCTACTTCGCTCCTACTGAAGGAACGCGTGCAACACTATTGCGTCTCTTAATGCAAGGCAAGCATTCTCCCAAGCCTTGAAGTGGGAATGCGTGTCAGAAACAGTGACCTCACTTGTAGACAGCCATCCCACTTGCAGGCACCAAAGATGGCAGCCACGGTACGGAGGGCGAAGTTTGCACATCTACGCGTGGCCTTTCGAGAATTCATCAGCACTAATATATTTGCCTCTTTTGCCAGGCCATTCAATGCGTAGTTGTTGGCAATTGCTAGCAGTTTTGATAAGAGGCATAACACGAATACGTGCTACTTTGAGAAATGTCGCCTTGCGCCACTTGGTGGTGTGCTCTGCGCGCACGACGAGAAGCACATTATCAATGAAACGCGATACCTTCTGCAGCCAGAAAACCAGCGACTCATAGCCAATCCACCATGCTGAGCTTTGACTTGCCCGACTTTTCTAGTGGCGGACTTCTTTTAAAACTCCAACAATCTGGAATAATTAACTTAGAGGAAAGCTGGTCTGTGGCACAAAGGTATTTGGCTTATAGATATGCATCAGTCTTGGAAAATGACAGTTCAGTTATGCACCACAACGAAAGAAAGTGTTTTCAACCCAATCAGGTGTGTGTGTGTGTGTCTGTTAACAGTGGATTGGACAGCGGTGGTGAGGTGCTACTGTTGCACGTTGACCGCAGTTATGCAACAGATCCTCTGAGGTGAGCACTGCAGTATTAGTAATTGGTGATGCCTTGCAAATCCTAAAGCTAAATGGTCGGATTTGTGTAATTCAGGAAGTCGAAAGTGAGTCGCACATTCTACACGTAGAAGACATGAGAGCATGCCAGCATGCCAGCATGCCAGCTTTAAGATAGCTAACGAGGCTTGGTCTGCTATCCATGAATGGCTTTTGTACTTCACTTGCAAGCTAGCGCTTTGCAAGTGACATCTTCGCTTCTACATTGCTCGCCTTTGACCAACTCATCCACACGACAGTGAATGTCCAAACTCAAGCCATCCACCTTATTCTGTTCGCTTCGTCTTCTAGACCCTTCTGCACACAGCCAGACAATTGCAACTCGTGTAGTGGGCACGAGTTGCACCGATAAGCACCGTACGAATGGAAGCAAGAATCGACTAATCGCACCTTGCACGTGGCCCTCCTTATGTCCGTTGCCCCTTGACGCCTTGATCCACGTCATTTGCTCAGCATTTTCTCCAGCTTCCTTGCCTTAAGCAACAAGTCTTGGCAAACCTACCTTAGTATTACAAACCACCAGAGATCACCTACACGAAACAACTTCTACTTGCTCAACCACTGCCACCACCCACCACCACTGCCGCCGGTGCCTGCAGTAGAGCATGACATTTCCCAACCAACCTATCAGTAGTACCGCATTCTGTGCCACGCCTTCGTTGTTATGCCACCAATAATAGCATGCCTTCCTCCACTCAGCTCGACACCGCACTGTGCGTGCACTGTTCTTATGCTTTACATATTACCGCTGCCTAGTGGTTACGCAGAGTGCTGCAGTTCATAATGCAATGCAGGTATTTCACGGTCGAGATCAGCAGAACCAAAGTATGTAGTGTTAAGTCACGAAAGGGTGGACACTTCCGTTGATGAAAGACGCCCATCCTCATGGCCTAATCGTATGGCCTTGCAAAGGAACTTTGCCTCTGACTCTGTCTCCGCTTCTGTCATTGCAAGCATTGGACGCAGCGCCATATACAGCTTCGCGTCCAGCCAATCCATTTGTCTTGCATAATCACGCCAAATGCCTTTCACTGTGAGGGGGGTGGGCATTGCCTCTAGTCAACTCGCCATGTCTGTGTCATTTAGATACCTACAAATGCCAATGCCTAGCATATCGGTGAGTCTCTCCATCTGAGACGATTCAGTCGCTGTCATCGAACCGAATTCACAATCTATGAAGCCTTCCACCTGCAGTACACATCAGACAAACAGATCGCACAACTGAGCGCGTGTTTTGAATCAACAATGCGAGCGCGAGCAATGTGACCAACGAGGCTGTGATACTGATTAGATTGTCGTGCGCCCTTCATCTAGCCAAGTTCTCTGTGCGCCCCATGAGCTATTTAATGGCATGAGCCTGGAACGTTGCCCTATCCTACGCTACGTGGCATGGGGCTCCTGCCAGACTTAATTAGATAGGCAGCGAAATCTGAGGTTCGAGGCTGCATGCAATTTCGTTGCACTTGTAGTGGCATCATTTACACATCATTTACATTCCTCCTTAGCCTCATGATTGCTACAGTGCTAGTGGTTTTGCTATTGAAGCTTGGGTAGGTTGGTGGAGAAGGTGAAGGAGATGATGCAGTCGTGGATACAGGCCATTCCTGCAAGCGCATCACGTTGGCCAATTCCAGTCCAGCACTCAACTCAACTCCACTGCTACTCAGCTGCTTAACTCAACCAAATTGTTACTTCCCAACAGAGAAGGCTTTTATTCTCCTTGGCTGACAATCAAGTCACATTGACTAGTAATGACATTTCCGTCTGATTGCAATGCAAACAATGCAGCTCCTTGCTGTCCTCGTCCTCCCACCAGCAAATACCGACTTCGTCAAAGCCCCGCATGCCAATCATGTCTGCCCGCTTTCGAGGACCTGTTGTGAGCCTGTGTCAGCTACACCCCAGATCATGAAGGACAGTTAAATGGCTGACTGCCTCCACATGTTATGCGCATGCGGAGGCGTCTAAGATATCAAAATATCACGTCAGAGGCAGCTATTGAGAAGCATCAACCTCTAAGCAATCTACAGTATCGCATTACTTTGCTGTGGTCTGGCAGCATTGATAGTGTTAGGCCAACCAGTTCACCTCCTGAAGAACCACTCATTGTCACGTTAGTAGCACAAAGAAGGGCAAGGTTAAAAGAATGACCCAAGTAAGGCAAACACTTGATGGATGGCATCAATCAGGGAGGTAACACAGCTGACGTCGCATTCCTCGTACTATGCTAGCAATGCAAATCGCCTTCAAACGTGAGTCCGTCCTACTAATCGTTCAGAAATTGGCATCTAACCGCAGGATTGGTTGCACCGTGTAGCGTAGTTCCTTACAATGGGAAGGTGGTACGCAGTCCATAACACCAACTCAGCGGCTTTGTCCACCTCGATATTTGCTACACCACGTGAAGCTCATGAATATATGCGTTTCCAGCTCAGGGGCCTGGCGGGACTTTGCACACCGCCTACTTATATACGTCCTGCAACCACTAATGCCACATCGAATAACACTCCTGATGGTTGCAAGAAAGCCTTGTCCAAGTGAGCGAGGCTGTCACACAGGGGATTGTTTGCATGCCTTGGCGCAACCAACATGACTTTTGTTAAATCGTGCCTCATTTCTGCGAGAACCGTAGCAAGAATAAGGGCACGAATATAACTGCGGCCTGTGCGAATTCTCCCCATCCTCGAATGCGCGCATGTAAACCACCTGGCGACCACAACTAATCAGAAAAGTAAATATGACATTGCGATTGAGATGGCATGCGCAATGATTGGTGCAGTTGGACATGCTAGAGTTGGGCGTGCCTGGCCTGGCCTGGCCTGGCCTGGCCTGGCCTGTCCCAAATATTGGTCTATTCTTGTGTGCTCCCATTGCAAACTGCAGCCATTTCTTAAGTCGGATTTCATCAAGTGCTCAATTCCACAATTGATATGCTTCACTTCCGCTTGTCACTTGCATTTTACAGAGTGCTATTTAATTTGCGCTGGGCAGGCGGCTTCACTTTACTCCGTTGCTCTGCACCGCATGTCTCCGACACTGCACTGGAACTACTATCAACACAATCTTGGTCATTTGCTGCATTATTGTGTGGCCCGTTGCATAGGAGTGCTCATGTAGAAATGTTGAAGTTAAACTGTTGATTAGCTGCAGTACGATACCAGATTGCAAATTGAATGCCACCAATTGTGTGGCCACTTGACTTGAGGGCAAATCGAGACGCTAATGCTCACAGTTGGGGAGCCACACGCTCCTCCTCTTCAGTAAAGCTAGAAGAGCATAGCTGCTGCTCATGCTGTTAGATGTGGGAAACCACACGCTTTTGCGTATGGCCATACGCAAATCCAAATAGCAAACGCCCCTTCCAATTCAGTGAGGCAGATGCTCTGAGTGGAGAATGGGTGCAATCCATTTGAGCTGCGCGGTGCATTGCACGTGGAGTGAAAGCTGGCTGACCGGTGGGCACACTGCGAACACACCACGGATGCGCGCGTTAACCTTTGCATCACGTCGATTTGACACAACCAACTGCGTCGTGGTTAAAGGTGGTGGTGGTGGTGGTGGTGGTGGTGGTGGTGGTGGTGGTGGTGGTGGTGGTGGTGGCAACCGCTGGGAAGCGCAAAAGTAAGGAGCGCAACATGCCAAAAGATTGTTTGTCAGCAAGTCGTCAGTAGGAGTGGTCAGCTTTCCTGCTTGCACACTGTCCATCCACCATCATACAGAGTCAGGCATCTTATGGCCTTGAGCAATTCGGCCGAGGTTCTGCATGACTGCCACCGAAGAAGAGCTGATGCCTGTCATGATAGCACGAACGTCCGTAGGCGACTCTTAGGCAGCGATAATACAGCCGGTAGTTCGGCGAGTTGTGCACGGTGGTTTGTATCTCGCGTGCACTAGGAGCTGAAGCATACTGCTTCCATCCGGCTCATCGCTCTGGGTGGTAAGGTGGTCCCATGCCATTGTCGTGCAAAGAGTCTGCCCTTCGAGCCCCTTCCTTTTCCGTGCATTGCGCTTCTTCATATTGCTAGTTAGTGGGTCTCGAGGAATGGCGACTTGTTCTCTGCAACCAATAGGTGGCCTTGTCAAGCTTGCTATTCGAAAATGATCTAAGCAACTAGTCCTCCTGCAGCTGTAAGAACCGCGCCAAGCCTTTCCTTGGATACAGGAAGTTCTACTCAGTGTGTGCTTCATTCAAGCCACTTTGTCAAGATGCATGCATTTGTGACGACTCGGACATTACCGATGAATGCGCATGCAGGAGTTCAGCAGTGTTTAGTCGCCTTAGTGTGAAGGAGCGACATGCGTGTGAGTTTATACTTGGCATCTAAAATGCGTCGCAATAAGCGCCGCAACTGAAAGTGTTCTTCCCGCTTTGGTGTAAGCTAAACATCAGGGTGTGCACGCATTTTGTCCAAGTATCAGTTTATCCCACTCATCTGTAGATGCGCGTGTCCTACTTTGAAAGTTAAAAGCAACACTTGACAGGATGACGCTTCTGACCGCGGCTGCGTTACAACCTTCGTTAGGATCGGGAACAATCTGAGGGCAACGGGCGATGCCGACAGCCTGACGTACTGAGTGCGGACAATGATGAGTTTCTTCAAAATTACCAATTTGACCTCCTTAATTGTGATCACTTAACTCCTCTTCTTAATTGAATCGACAGGCGCTGCCTTAATATGACAGCAGCAAGTAGCATCAACTACCCCTTGGACGTAATGCGCCTTCCTTAGTTGTGGTGCTTCGTCGACTAATGATGGGAAGTGCATAGAACACCCCTGTCTCTATGGCTTGCAATAACGCCAGAGATATGAGAACTTACACAGTCTTTTCGCTGCTCCCAATTCTCTAATCCGTGGATGGTCGCTGCTTTGAGGTTCTGAAGAGATGACTATTGCCTACAGATTCATGAGTACAACAGTGTGTTCATTTACGGATCCAAGCCCCATCCTCCATTGCATTCCACAGTATCTTCAACACACTGACTAACGAGACTGATGCACCTCGAACTCACGAGCGGTTCGTGGACAGGCGCCGAATTCTGCAAAACGGAACCAGTGGTAGACTATGACTGCCTACAATTGGTGTTGATGTTGTTGCTGAAGCCAGGCGATGCCTTCATGATGATTCCCGAAGAAGGCCTCAAATCTCCATGGAGACTCGTTTTGAGGTTAGGCGTGTTCCCTGTTTCATTCTCACCGTAATCCACAAATTTTCGCTACGCAAGCGAAGCAATTAGCGCTTGCTGCTGTACACATTGTCTACCATGAGGTTTTTTGCCAATAACACACTTTAAGGCTAACGATGCTATTGGGATTGTGAGACTATTCTCGGTAGTAAATGCACTTGCAGATTGTTGTGGAAATCCTGGATACCCTTAACACAAGCGAGAGCGAAGGCGAAGTGAACGACTTTAAGTCTTACCCTAGCTGCATTCTGCTGCAAATACCCAGCTCATCTTAAGTTGACCTGCCGAAGTATTTGAGCACCATAAGTTCGGGCAGAAGGATTGGATGGCAGTCGATGAGAAAATCTGCCACCTCAACATAACTGTGCATTGAAGGGCAGTGCGCATGCGGTCATGCAGGGCTGAATCTACTGCAGTCTCACGCATGCATCGGTAATGGGTAATGGATAAAGGCTAAAGGGCAAAGGGCTGGGCTTTTGCGAATAGATATAAGTTGTAGGCTTAGCCGTTGGTAATGGCGTTTTTGTTGTATTGTCTCTCATTAATGCGTCAGACAAACTGTGACTGCTTCTGTATCTCCGTGACTAAGGAGCTGGGCCAGTGTTGTGGGACTCTCGCGCCGTCGGAACACCGCATGGGTCACCGATGCCGATGCATTTCCGTTTGTCTGGAGTTCTCGTCAGTAAAATGCCTTTGTATGAGGAGATGCACATCACCGACACGCCAGTAGACGCTTCAGGATGCACATTACCACCACACATTCATTGCCCACTTTAATTGGCAGATTTGCTGCGTGACAGAGCACGCAACGTCTCGTTGCCACATGGTCGATGTGCTCACACATTGGAGGCTACAATGGACTTTCCAATTTCACTGTAGGGCCTTAGGGTATTGACGAAGGATAACGTTAATTCGCCAATCAGCATCAGAGATGGCGTGTGCTATGTTAACCACAGCGTCTGGGGTGAACTCTGCAATAACGATGCAGGTAGGTGGAAAGTCGACAACTCTTCACCTCATTTGTCCGCTCTAATATGAGCCCCTTCTGGTTTGGTGCACTAACAAGGTAAGTTGTCTCAAGTTACCTTTGTGTGCAAGCAACAGCTGAAATAGCATAAAGGCCGTGAGTGAGTACACGTAGTGACGAAAAGACCAAATCGTGTGGCCGCCTTAAGAGGACGCCACTGTGTGCAATTGTAGAAAGTGCCAACATCACCGTCAACGACACGTCCAAACAGAAGGCACTGCAACTTTTGGGTGAGAGAGGATTATTCGCGACAGCAGTCTTCGTGCCAAACTGTTCCTTTCCGAAGCCGGAGGCAGGTAAGCGAATGCAGTTGGAGAAGAAGGTGTAGGAGTGTTGCAAGGTGGACGTCTGCTTGACATAAACTGCTGTGTTGTGCTGCGTTATGTCTGTTCCCCTCTTCTAGTGGACGAAGTGCCTCGGTGCTACTGGATGGGTTCTACTCTCAATAGATCCAATGCGTCCTTCTGGCGTGCGTTTGCTAAGCACTGCCTCAGGTCATTTCGTGTGTACTTAAAGCCAAATCATGTGCTCCTGACGTCCTCCTCTCCACCATTCTAGGCAATCTCACTAGAGATGACAAATCCGATCTGAAAACATTTGCTCTCAACTTTACACGAAGTGGCGCGTTCAACTATATCACCTTCGATTGGTTCGACGGAAGGAAAAGCTTCGTTGTTACCGTTGATTGGGAGCAGGAAGGTGAGTGAGCGTGCGGCCTGATGCGGACGGCCTAGTTTCCTTCTCTGCAAGGAGATACCATGACATGTAGCCTACCTCGCTTTGGGGTTGATGGTGTTGCTGAAGGCACCAACTATTGACAGCACAAACCCCTGCCATGTGCCTGAAGGCGTTGCATTGATTTAGGTGAATCGCCAGAAGTCGCGGAGTGCAGTGGCGAGAATGAATGCCTGCGCCCGTTCCACGGTGGCCAGACAGAGCCACACTCCATTGTGTGTGTGTGTGTGTGTGTGTGTGTGTGTGTGTGTGTGTGTGTATTTGCAAACTGCTCCAACATGAGTGAAGCACATTGGAACACTTTGCAAGGGCCCGTGCTGGTGCAGTGGCATTGGAAGCACTCTCCCTCCCTCTGCAACTGTTTCTCAATCATTTACTCGGAATGCCTTTTAGGTTACCAGGGTAAAAACAGTGAGTATACTAAAGTCCTCCTTAAACGATTTTGTAATGCAAGTCCAGTTGCAACGGCAGTCCACCTCGGAAGCTGCCTTCTTCCTTCTTTCATGGACACAACTCCCAATGCAGCCCATCTGCACAGAACAAGCACTTCCTTTATGCCTGCATTCCTTCTCAGTCACCAGTTCTTTCTCTCTCCTGTTCGTCAATGAATTGCTCTTCCCGTGATTCAGTACTGCAAGCAAACCCACCCGCACATTCAATACTACTTGGGCTCCGAGCATGAAGGCCAGTGGTCTTAAAGGCCTCATGAAGGTCACAAGCAAGAAGGGCCAGAAGCTGCCCACTATCTCGTGCTACAGCATCCGAGACAGGTATTAATCATATTGAATTCCCCCATTCCGTGTCCGATGGCGTTGCACTGCCTCGAAGTGGCTCCTTCGTGTAATTGGAAACTGCACAACTGTTCACTGCATTCAGTTGACACTTCCAGCCACAAAATCATCAAGGTTGGGACTACACACTGCCAGGATTGTCCACTCCAAGAAGGCTTAGCTATGCAACCCCATCCCTGTCGAAATTGTGTTTGTTTGCAATCCCTTCCTTTTGGCTCACACAACCTGCTTGTGGAGAGGGTCAATTAACTACCTGACGCCGAGATAAGCCGATCTCGTAGTCCTTATTGAGATCGTTTTGTCCCCCATATATCGGGGTCGATGCATGCGAGTTTTGCAAAACATTCAATGTTCTCGAGCCGGTGGTGGTTGCAAGGAGGAGGAGGAGGAGGAGGCGACGGTGAATGTGGGCAGTTGGGAATTTGCATCCGACCCGCGTAAGCGTTGACTTTGCCAGCCCAGTCAGATTTGGTCAGCCACATTGAGGCTTCGTGACTCAATGCATCCATAGCGCAGCAGCCTCTACTACGACCTTCTTGCACACGAATTGCAGACTCGGCGGGAGTGAAGGCACCGTTAGTTAATGCAGATGGGGCGCACTCGTGGAATTGACAGAAAGCTAGGCCACGGGCTCCAATGTGTCGAGTGAGTCAATGTATGTTTCTCCATTGCAAAATATATGTGTGACAGAAGAGAAAATCCTTAGTTGATGCCAATGCCAATTGTCGAAAAGGCAATTGAATTGGCAAACGACAAACGAAGCAGTAGCGTAATTCAGCCAAGCCTGCACTACACAAGTATGACCTCTTCTTGGGCTGCTACAGCACTTGGCATGCAACCATAATACAGTGTGTGCCGATGGGTTGGTACTTGTGAAAGGGCTATAAGTTGGCGTAAATGTGAGTAAGACATAAGCAGAGGAGTGGATCAGCAGATTACTTGCAATATTTGAAGGAAAATGAGCAAATGTAGGTTCTTGGTAGGTTTTCTTAGTTCTTTGCTCTCGTGCACACCATTAACCCTCACCAGAGGGAGAAGTGGGGCCGTCTCGAATTGCCCGATGAAAGCAAGGAACAGCGCGTGTCCAGTTAATGATGTAAGAGGAGTTGAGGGCTAGGGAGAAAGAAGAAGGGAACAACGAGGGTGAAATTGCAAGGTACAAATCCAAATGCAGCTCATTGTGGTTGGGCCATGGTAAGCACCGAAATGGGCTTTAAGCAAATGGGTGAGTGTACCCAGACAGCAGCGACTATGCAGCTACAAAGAATGCTAAAGCACTAAAAAGGGCATTGAAGCTGGCCACCGTAGCACTCCAACTGCGAAGTGCATTGCGCGAAGTGGACGGCTGAGTCTGTGTGCGCATGGGCGGCACTCGTGAATGCCAACCTTGTTTATGGTGTGGCCGAGTATGCACACCCCACAGGCAAGAAGACGAGCACTGCCATTCGTCTGGACTGCTTCCACCTGGCGCCTCGCCTGACGGTGAACTGCTGCAAACTGAGGCCATGGACACCATGCGTGCGAGCCAGTGTCCTGCCCTGCATCCACCGCTTCACCAATCAGCCAATGCGCTGCGGCTTTGCGACCAGTGTTCCCATTGATTTATCGATTAGTGCGCATGAGTCAGCCATGAGATGCACGTCGAAAGTAGCCGTTAGCGTGACTGCTATTCACCTGGTGAATACCATCCAAAGCAGATGTGGGATCGCTGATCCTTGCGGTTATTTTGTTGAATTTCGAATTATGCATTTACAACAAGTGCCAATAATCGAACAATCCCTCCAGATACAAGTCACTTTGAGCCTCGCATCCGAAGGGCAAATCAGGTGTGGCATCGTTGAAACTGTCGACTAAACATGCAAAGTTAAGCATCCTTGAAGCAGTAGTTAGCACATTATGCAAGCAAAATAATCTTGCTTAGCTCGTTTTGGTATTCATCGGTCATAGGGTCTGCACTGAGGTGTTGGTGGTGGCTGCAAGCAAAGCAGGCCCCACGAGGCAGATTCGATACCAGATACATCTAAGTGGCATCAGTAGTGCTACTTCAACATGCCCATGAACCTCACTTTCCGCGAATGCACTTGCATCTTTCGCATCTTCTTTTAGTGCTTGGCAATGTATCATGAGTTTGTTCTGAGCATTAGCGCTACGAATCGGTGTCATTGCTTTCACATTGCTGCCTGGAGCCTTGCCACGTCTCACCAACTTCTCTTAAACGACAGCTTTGGGGCCCGACTGCAAATCAACTCGCAAGTGGTCCCGCTACGCCTTGCTGTTTGCCGATTGTTTTTGCCACCATCCTCCGAATCTGCGTTTTCCGACTCCCGACGTTTAGTCAAACCCACACAAGCAGGCATCTAGCAATCAGTAGCCACAAATCAAGCGTCAAAAGATGATACGAGCGGTAGCATCCAGATCACCTTGGTCTGCTTCCAAAAAGGCAAAAACAATTGGACCACATGGAAGTTATGCAAGCCGTGTTATTAGGCCTCAGTTGAAAATGAGGAGGATGACGTTGCAAGGCACACTACCTGGTCGCTTGGGCTTATTGCGAATTAGGGAATTTCCTTGTAGAGACGCGGTGACGGAATAGTCACATCATCAAAGGAATTCCAAACAGAGTACAGTGCCTACGATTGTTCAACCATTTATAAGTTGAGGAAATCTGCAAGCTCTCAGATGTGCGGGTGGACATTTGCTTTCAATGCAGGACTGCCTACGACAGCGATTCAATGGCATTCAGCGGCTCGAAGCCGGCACTCGCTCAAGAAATAGTGCTACCCAACTGTCTCGAGTAATCAGCGTTGAATGGATCGCAGCTTGGTGGAATGTCAGTGGTCGCATTCGTACCTTCCACCATTACTCCTCATCAGTAATCGCTTCTTACAACTGAAGGTGTTGTAAGCATCTCCCTTGTTGCCCCTTCAAATAAGGGCCAAATGAAAGTCATTCTCCCTCGTCTCACCCCGCGGTGCTTCCTACTTGGTCGTGATCCGCACTCCTTTTTTGAATTCAATCGCATCACTGCCTTCATTTGATGCAATGAAAAGTTATCCGCGACATGATAGATGGCGTCTCCTTTTCCCTCGTGCCCAAGTCCAAGAACACAGCACTGCGAGCATTATAGCCTCGACTTGCCTGTGCGCGATAGCGCTGCAAGAGCCAAACCGACTAGGGTATAACCAGCACAAGTGTGGTTTGGGTCCAAACCTTCAGCATAGATCAATGCTGACTGCCGTCCTTCCTCCAATCAGAGCAGGTAGTGAGACCCACCAGGATCTGCACAGCTTACGACATCGACTCTAATCACTCCTTTCACCTCTGTGTGCTGCACCTCCCCCACGAGTGTGCAGAGGGCATCTGCGATCGCCCCAGCCTCGCGGGTATGCTACATCGCATTTTCAGCGATGCATGTTCTTTCCATCCCAACTGCGGCTAAACGACTACATTTGTGTGCACAAATGTTAGCACCCAAGTACCTTTCGCGCATTCATGGATGATGAGAAGAGTGAGCTGCACGGAGATGGCGGCTGGAATGCTCATGACTGCAGCAGTTGCTTTGCAGAGGACGTCGACGCCTACCTTCGTTAGGTGAGGGATTGTCGGGCTTTCATTGGTGGTCAAATGGGAACTCGTCTTCATGCACCAAATCTTACCCTGCTGCGATTCTGGACGCATGGCCAAGTCTTCCTCCGCTTCTGCTTCTGCCCATGTCTCCTCTCCTGCTGAATGCGTCCTGTTAGCTGGTGATGTCACTCTATGTTCGTACTTCCCTCCAGCTTTACAGAGCCACAGGCAGTCTTTTAGGAGTACGGAGGACGCGGAAAATAAAGGTTTACCTAGTTCTCCAGTAGAATGGAAGACTCTCGAGTTAGCCGCCAGTCAATGCTGTCGTGATGCGGAATTGCAGGCTACTCCTCCTGCTTCTCTAAGGAGGTTTTAACGAACCGGCAACACAAGTTGGATGGGTAGGCAGAATCCGCGTAGCCGTCGTGTTTTGGCTGCAGTTTGCCTTGGTAATGTGCTAAGGGAGGAAGTCATTCCTCGGCGGTGGACATTGTCTGTTCCGTCAGGAGGCATGAGTCACCAATCGCTTCTGACCCTAGAGACGCATTCAAAACAACCTGAGTCACACAGATTGCGCTGCACAAGCATGTGAGTTGGGTGGACTTCCGCCTGACCTGGATGGATTCTCACCTTAAAACAACAATGCATGTGTCGCTGTTCCAGTCTACTGAGTTGTTTATGAAGGGGTGGAGCTGGTAGAGCAAAGTGATGCATCCCTTGCATATCAGGATTCGTTTTACTAGCGTCCGTGGCATTCCTGTGTCCCTGAGTGTCGGTCATGTCAATGTGACTTGTGATGTTATATCAATCTAAGTTTTGTCAAGCAAAGTGGGATGTATTGCTTGGTTTGCTTTATTGCATACATCAGCGGACAGGACCGTGGTGGTGGAAGAAACCTCCAACAAAGCAATATGACAGAGGCTAAGGCATCTGATGCAGCCATTCCTCCATCAGGCACACAGCGCATGCATCTGGCCCTCCTAGACAGAAGAAGAAGAAGAAAAAGAGGGATTGACTTTGTAGCACATTCGACTGGAAGGTGTCATCTAACCGAGCAAGGAGCAGCTGCCAATGTTAGTGGCATCGTTTGTATGCCTTGAAGGACATTGTCCGCCAGTTTCCCTCCTTCATGCGTGGGAAGGAATTGAGGTGAAATGCCTCATCTGAACGCCTTCACAGCCATGCCTGGGATGTCACCTCAGTTCTTGACAACTTTGGCATTTCCAGTCTTTTCGGGTGTGCCCAAGTGCGGCCAAAGGAGTGAGTCCTCCTCCATTGGCATTCAAAGGATGTGAGTGGTGGCACTTGACATATTTCACGTGACTGGTGCTGCAGGAGGCGCGAATAATGAGATGGCCGACATGTGTTCACATGGGCGTTGTGAGGAGTTATGGAGACACTGTTAAACAGTGCACGACTTCTTCTCCTTCTTCCTCCCCCAACTGACAAACCATCACTAACCATTATGGCGACACAGTCTCCTGCCCCCAACCCCCTTCTCCTCTCCATCTCCTCCTTCAGACCGCTAAGTGAAGAAGACACCTGCCGCCTTACCACACACCACACGCGCTGTGAACCCTCCAATTTCACTGAGGTATACAGGTGCACCCATTTCCTCTTCTCCTCCCCCATCCTCGTTGCCATTCTCGTGACCGACGGTGATTCACTGTTCACAAACTAGGCTTACCTGCAAATTTTAGCCATTGAAAGCAACCCACCTCTCTTGCATTGATTGGAGTAGCCCTTGCGCTTCTTCCAAAGCCGCAGGTTTTGACGTGGTTGCAAATAAGACCACGCCTTATACCCCGAATTCAAGCCAAGCAAGACAGCGAAAATTTGTTTTTGATCAGCACATTCGAAAAGCATCGCATTTAAGCAGAGAATGGTAGGCCATGCTAGTTTGAATGCAGTCCTCAAAGGAGGAGGAGGAGGAGGAGGAGGAGGAGGAGGAGGAGGAGGAGGACGAGATTGTCGAATACTACGAATGCAAACTGATAGAAAAGATGCACTTGTTGGAATATACGGAGGTGCAGTGCACTGAATACACTGTGCAGGAGTGTTTCAAAAGAACGCAAGGATGCCTGTTGGTGGAAGTGGCGAGTAGCAGCTGTTCCATCAACACGAGGTAGTAGAAACACGCGTTGCTCTAAGAGGAAGTGGTGTAAAAGCAAGCATTAATTTAACTGAGGCGCCTCTCATGGAGGACTCGTCGTGTAGGGCGTCTCTCGGCAACGCCGGCGGTTGCCTCACTTACCCTTGACTGCGGGTGAAGTCGTGGAGCCTGTGAGATGCAAAGGGAGAGGAAGGCGCAGCTCCATCAAGTGGGACGGTGCATGGAGATTTAAAGAAAAGGAATCAGTGCATCCGCTTACTAGAAGAAGTCGTAGCCGTTTGAAGGCAAAAGAAAAGTATGTGTGAGTTGTGACCCACTACTAAGCACTTGCCATCCTTAAGCGGTGAGGCGGCATTGTGCTTGGCATATTAAGTGAAATGGATGAGGCAAGGCGACTGTGGCTGACGTGGAAGAGAATGGTTCAATTTCGATCTAGTTATGGGAGAGTGAATAAGGCTTCACAGAGGGTGCGAGGACAACCAAAACTCACAAGAGGATGTGGTAGCTGCAAAAGGGCAGTCGGGTTAATTTGAGTACAAGTGAGGTTGGTTGCACATTGCCAGGAATACACACACACACACACACACACAATCGTAGTGGCGAAATACAAGCACTGGTTGATTGCTATGGAGGCAAGATTAGCTCTGCAAATGAAGCGCCGAATTAGCACGCTTAACCAGGGATGCAATCGGTCTACTCGGAGGCTACTCGCACTCCCAATGTGAAATCGACATTTGGTGAATGACAAACGAAGCAAGTTCACTCCCAGTAGGGATCCTGAATGCTGGCCAATGTGCGCGACTCCGTGTGTGCAGTCTGATGACGAGCTATTGCAGCGTAGGTGCACAAAAATGTGACATTGAGGTGCCTGGAGCTGCCATCTTTCCCTCAATCAACATGATGAAGATGGTGTAGCCCCGGACACACGATCTGACGCAAGTGAACCACCACTTTAACACGTTCTCCTCTCCCCTTTAACCTTAAGTCTGACTTTTACAACTAACGCGCAACAATCACAGAAGCAGTTATTTATTCATTTATTCACTCATGCATGCATGCATGCATGCATGCATACATTCATGCATTCAGCACACGCACACGCACACACACACACACACCTGAAACGCGTGGGAGACTGACTTGAAGCGGAGTCTTGGGTGGAGGTTTGCAAACAATTGGGAGAGCTCGTGCAGCGTGTCATGTGGATTAGGCACACAAGCAAAAAAATAGCTGACTTTTGACCAAATAACCGCAAATCGTGCAGCCAGTGTAACGCACTAAACGATGCGTGTCATTGGAACTGCGTCAAGACAGAGCAAGTGTGACGCTTTATGAAACCGTCGACGATGCCGTTAGCAATGTGACGTGGATGTGGATGCTGCTGCGGCATCTGCAGCACTTTTAGCATTTCACAAGCAAAGCTCATTGTATGGAAGGGGTAAAGGAGGCAACCGCAGGTCTAAGTGGTGCATTTGCATTTGCCGAGAGTTCTGTGGAATGATGAGCCGAGGACTTGACTGTGAAGCCACCGTGTATTGCACTGTAGCAATGGTGACAAGTAGTAAGCACTTCAGTCCACTTCAGTCCAGTCTACCATGCAATAGACAACCGTGTCTAGCTATGAGTGAGGCCTTCTCGCAGGGGTGGAATGCGCAGCACCAAGTGACCACCTAGTTGCCATGAAATAGAGGAAGCTACGGTGATTTGAGTGTGAAGGCTAGCACTCAGTTGGTCGTGGCTAGGCTGAAGCGATTCATGTAAGAACAATTAATGCATGATACTCTGTGGGAGAACCACTCAGCGTAGTCGTCACTGCACTACCTTTTGCCGTAGTGTTGGTGGGTCTTTTGTCTGCTAAGCCAACAACCACTGCTTCACCCACGCATTGTGCAATTGCGTGGGTAGCTCTGACGACATCTCGGATTAATAACCCCAGCGTTTGAAAGATTACAACAATAGGGAATGAAGGGATGGCAGGCATGTAGGAAATTCTGCACAATCCTCAGTGCAACGCGATAAGAGCTGAGCGAAGTTGTGTCGGTTTGCTTACTTTCGGCATAGTGGCAGCCCAGAAAGATTGCCTTAGGAAGAACGAGGTGTCAGGCATCACTGCCTGTCCCACTGAATGTAGGTAGCTGTAAGACGAGTAGTTCCAACTACGGATGCCACTCAGGCACTGCTCACCGCGATGACCATCTTCCAGCACTACATTCGGCTCAGGAATATTGTCACAGTGGATGGTGAGGTGTCCACTAGACGCGCCAGCGCTACTCTTGTCAACTAGGCCTCATCCCACTTGACTTATTGCAACTGTCCTGCGTAGGCACCAACCACCACCTTGGTGTTTAGCGTTGCAGAAAACTGGGCGTCATGCAAGTGTCGGCGAGTTTCGGCAGGCACATCATTTGCATTCAGATGCTCATTTCTACTGAAGCAGTCAAAGCAGTATGTCTGTTTCCAATGCCCTTGCCAAGTGCCACAACGCTATAATGAACTATTCTGCCTTGAGTTGTTGCATCCATTCACTTCTACTTCTCCTTCAGCCCCGCAACATGTCCTCCTTCTACGAGTTATTGTGAAGTGCGTTCTCACATACCCGATAAAAATGGGATCGCAGCCACTTCACTCGATCACTTGCTCACTCGCTGGTGGTTTGCAGTCATTTCCTTATCAGAAGCCAGCCAGCAAAATAAGTGTTCTCCCATCAGTGATTGCTTAGTTGGTCAACTTCGAGGTCATTGGCTGTGTGTTGGTGTTGGTGCATTGTCTGCCTCTGTGCTGTCTTCAGGCATCACGGGCTTCAACGAATATCGTCTGAAGATGGAGACTTTTCCTCCGCTACATCAGAGACTGTCTGCTCGCTTTATCCGTCCATGCCAATCCTACGTGCCCGTATTCCACGTTGTGTTTAGAGTGAAGAACTGCTCTCATGCGTAGGTGGTGCAACAAGAGGAACTCCTCCTTCTTTCTCACTGCGCCCGGCTTCCTATACTGAACACGCAATCGTTGACTTCTGACCTGCACTTCCTAGGCCAATCGGTGAGAGCTGTGCACGACTGCAATGTAAGCATCTCATCTCCCTCCCCCAAGTGATGTCGTGGGTGACCGGCGTGGTGTCTTGTCTCTCGAAGCTGCATACGGCAAGGAGATGCTGCCAGCGGACTGCACGCTCCATCACACACTTAGCAAAGATGGCGATCGCAAAATGATGGTTAACTGCGCATCAGCATCAGTCGAGTGGACAGTCCACCCATGTCCCTTGAGGCGAGGGAGCTGGGCATCGCCCGCAACACCACCTTCATCGGCTACTGCAAAGCATTCTCCTAGTGTAGGTGAATCCGCAGATTGCAGCGATTCTCTGCGTCAATCACTGTGCAGAAAGCGCCTTCATTTTATCCCATTTCGGTGTATTTCATATTTCCTCATAAGTGACCTCTAAACGCAATCCACCAATGCGAAAGGAAAGAATTCGTCTCATGAATGAAGTTGAACTTCTATTTAGTCGATGAGGTGAACGAGTGGGGAGGAGAGGAGGCGGTGAATGTGCCCTCACACCCATACACACCCAAGTACGCAAGCACGTGCACACGCTGCTACACGTTCTCGTGGAACACCAATTGGGGCGACTGCCCAACAAGAAAGAAAGAAAAATGAGCAATGACGCACACACAGAAATGGACAAACGGATAGACGTAGCAGGTGGTCTAGGACGGGAAGCACACATTCTTACCTGCCATTGTAGAGAGCTGGGAATGGGAAATCTCTACGAGGTGGGAAAAGAAACTAGGCCATGTGACGGGCAGGAGAATAGTTGAGCAGCACCTTGGCTCTCGAGGCTGTATGCTACGCTACGCGCTCCATCAAACCAACTATCTGCAAGCCGTAAGACCCTCGAGGACAGTGGTGCTGCAAACATGGAGGCAGACAAAGCCGCTGAGTTGGTGTCACCGATCGTAATGCGATACATGAACACTTACTGTGTCACGGTAATTGCAAGTTCTACCTCTGCGTGCAGTGCCTCGAGGACTACGACACGCTTGTGGATATGGCACGCCACACGTGGACATGCGGTGGTAAGGTGGTAAGGTGAGCCAGTGTTCTCTCTCCTTCAGTAAGGTCGGCGAAACACACTCCATGAGTTCCTCCCTTATAGGAGAGGAAATTGTGCTGCCGCCAGCAATGCAGCAATTTATAGAAACACCAAGAAGTCCAGGTAACTCAGAGTCTCCACAATCCCCTACACCCAAGGGGTTGGCAAGATGACCCTCTGAAAAAGGCGCAGGTGAATGTATCGCTGTGGTGTCTGTGGCTGCGATTTTAATTGCTTTAATGTGCTGTTTTCACGTCAGAAGAGGAGCACCCATCCGGACGAGGTGTCATTGGCGGATTGCATCGTAGCCTCGTGCACATTGCGTCCAACTCCAGTGTAAATGGGGAGAAACGCTGCTCAGCTACACCTTCATTGAAACCACCGCCGCCTTATAGGCCATCAGATGACCAGCCCTTCTTATGCTTCTCTTTCCTGTGATTGCCCTGGCAAAGGATTTTAGCATACTTTGATGTTTTCACTGCAATCGGTGCTATGGTCCGCGGAGCAGAATTCTGCGTTGGGAGATCAAGGCCCTCCCTAGGAACTAGTTTCCAATTGTTCCAGGACCCCGCCTCAAATGGTGCATTTCGAGTCCATAGGCAGCACAGTGCTCGCGAGACAGCAAGCTTCCTCCACAGCACAAAAGATTAGTAATGGGAAACGGAGAGACACAGGAATTTTATATATGGCAGAATAGTCTTTTGCTGCAGCCATCGATGTCATACTGCGTGTGCCACCAATGCATTGCGCAGACCATCGAAATCTAAGGGATCAACGAACACTCGAACTGAGCCCTGCTGTCGGTAGCAAGCAACGCAGTGGCGTAGAGAGAAACCGTGTTTAGTCTTGTCATGCCTCCAACGAGTGATCGTAGCCGTGGAAAGAACTGACTTACGTGTTCAAAGTCGAGTAATTTTACTGAATTGTCCTGTTTCCGACATATCCTCTACTCTCAGTAATGTCGATTAGAATTTTGTGCTTTAAGCAAAGCGAGGGTAAGAAAGGGTTAACGTCAAATTGTAGGATGTACGGCCTGCTCAACTGTCAGCCGTTTAAGTCTTTAAATTAGCCCTGCCTGGGTTGCATTCGCTACATTCCCTGAGCCAAGGATTGTTATCATGCCGGCATTGCCATCGTGACAGTAAATGCGAATATGGAGAACGAAAAGGCAGTTGCGATATCACTGACTTCATTTGGTGCCTTGGTCATCCTCGTGAATCACTCGGTGTCTGCCGTAGCGAAGAAAAGTGCAAGCGTATAAGCTACTCAGCTCTGCCATGTAAGGAATGGGAGGAATGGAAGGACAACAAAGGGTGGCTAGGTGAAGGCACTGATGAAGCTGAGGTGAGGATTTAGGAGCAAAGTTAACATGACTGGCGGTGAAGCTATGCCAGAACATTTGGAGGAAAGCACGTCAGTGCAGTTGGAATGATAGTCTGCTGTCAGGAAAATCAACAACGTTCCGGTTCAAACCAACGACTCTGCTTAGAACTACCTCCATTTTGCTATTACTTTTGTCTTGAGGCCTTTCATGCATTCCTGCTCACCTGTCGCGACGAGAGTTTGAAGTGGTCTGACAGAAAATGCTATTGCAGGTTAGAAGTTGGTTGCCTTAATCGGATTTCAGCTGACACGTCCTCCACTTTAAGTCCTATTTAATACAGACTGCGCTCACTGGCGTAGTAGCCGCAACATGGCTGCCCGATGTCTAGTTTGACTGGATGCTTGTGATCTTCTGTGCCTATGCAAGCCAGGAAAGCCCAGCCGATTAGGCGAGTCGGTGCTCCGTAATCGACAAGAAACTTAAGACAAGAAACCCAAGAGCTTGAGTTGGAACAAGCCAGTGAGTGATTATTCAGGCGCATTGGCACAAGTGTCGTCTGCTCATTTCGATGATTTGTGCGCAGCCAATGCACTTGAATGAAGTGCGATTGCTGATCTCGTGTTGTGCCATGCTCACCACCCAAAATGTTCACGGGTCTCGTTAAACGCAGGGCGCACAAAATTGGCGCGTATGCGTTTACAGGTCGTGGCGATAGTAATCGTGGGTCATTTCTCAGTGCGCATGCAGTGGACGAACTGCTGCAGAAAGGTGGAAAGTCGCTCTATTGTCGATCTGAGTAGCCTCCAAAGGCTGGCATTCAGTGGATGAAGCGATCCCAAACGGAGCAAGCTCCATCTTCTACTTACAGACCTCAAAGTTAACCCGGTTGTACGCGATATCGTAAGGTAAGTTGTCTTCTCTCAGCCCGTACCCTAGTCACATTCACGCCTATATCTCACAAGCAGACGGTGTCGCCGATATCGTTGGACGCAACGTCTGCATGGTGGAGACTTTTACAACCATCTGTAAGTGCATTTACTACCGAGAATAGTCTCACAATCCCAATAGCATCGTTAGCCTTAAAGTGTGTTATTGGCAAAAAACCTCATGGTAGACAATGTGTACAGCAGCAAGCGCTAATTGCTTCGCTTGCGTAGCGAAAATTTGTGGATTACGGTGAGAATGAAACAGGGAACACGCCTAACCTCAAAACGAGTCTCCATGGAGATTTGAGGCCTTCTTCGGGAATCATCATGAAGGCATCGCCTGGCTTCAGCAACAACATCAACACCAATTGTAGGCAGTCATAGTCTACCACTGGTTCCGTTTTGCAGAATTCGGCGCCTGTCCACGAACCGCTCGTGAGTTCGAGGTGCATCAGTCTCGTTAGTCAGTGTGTTGAAGATACTGTGGAATGCAATGGAGGATGGGGCTTGGATCCGTAAATGAACACACTGTTGTACTCATGAATCTGTAGGCAATAGTCATCTCTTCAGAACCTCAAAGCAGCGACCATCCACGGATTAGAGAATTGGGAGCAGCGAAAAGACTGTGTAAGTTCTCATATCTCTGGCGTTATTGCAAGCCATAGAGACAGGGGTGTTCTATGCACTTCCCATCATTAGTCGACGAAGCACCACAACTAAGGAAGGCGCATTACGTCCAAGGGGTAGTTGATGCTACTTGCTGCTGTCATATTAAGGCAGCGCCTGTCGATTCAATTAAGAAGAGGAGTTAAGTGATCACAATTAAGGAGGTCAAATTGGTAATTTTGAAGAAACTCATCATTGTCCGCACTCAGTACGTCAGGCTGTCGGCATCGCCCGTTGCCCTCAGATTGTTCCCGATCCTAACGAAGGTTGTAACGCAGCCGCGGTCAGAAGCGTCATCCTGTCAAGTGTTGCTTTTAACTTTCAAAGTAGGACACGCGCATCTACAGATGAGTGGGATAAACTGATACTTGGACAAAATGCGTGCACACCCTGATGTTTAGCTTACACCAAAGCGGGAAGAACACTTTCAGTTGCGGCGCTTATTGCGACGCATTTTAGATGCCAAGTATAAACTCACACGCATGTCGCTCCTTCACACTAAGGCGACTAAACACTGCTGAACTCCTGCATGCGCATTCATCGGTAATGTCCGAGTCGTCACAAATGCATGCATCTTGACAAAGTGGCTTGAATGAAGCACACACTGAGTAGAACTTCCTGTATCCAAGGAAAGGCTTGGCGCGGTTCTTACAGCTGCAGGAGGACTAGTTGCTTAGATCATTTTCGAATAGCAAGCTTGACAAGGCCACCTATTGGTTGCAGAGAACAAGTCGCCATTCCTCGAGACCCACTAACTAGCAATATGAAGAAGCGCAATGCACGGAAAAGGAAGGGGCTCGAAGGGCAGACTCTTTGCACGACAATGGCATGGGACCACCTTACCACCCAGAGCGATGAGCCGGATGGAAGCAGTATGCTTCAGCTCCTAGTGCACGCGAGATACAAACCACCGTGCACAACTCGCCGAACTACCGGCTGTATTATCGCTGCCTAAGAGTCGCCTACGGACGTTCGTGCTATCATGACAGGCATCAGCTCTTCTTCGGTGGCAGTCATGCAGAACCTCGGCCGAATTGCTCAAGGCCATAAGATGCCTGACTCTGTATGATGGTGGATGGACAGTGTGCAAGCAGGAAAGCTGACCACTCCTACTGACGACTTGCTGACAAACAATCTTTTGGCATGTTGCGCTCCTTACTTTTGCGCTTCCCAGCGGTTGCCACCACCACCACCACCACCACCACCACCACCACCACATAAGCTTTAATTGCGACGCAGTTGGTTGTGTCAAATCGACGTGATGCAAAGGTTAACGCGCGCATCCGTGGTGTGTTCGCAGTGTGCCCACCGGTCAGCCAGCTTTCACTCCACGTGCAATGCACCGCGCAGCTCAAATGGATTGCTCCCATTCTCCACTCAGAGCATCTGCCTCACTGAATTGGAAGGGGCGTTTGCTATTTGGATTTGCGTATGGCCATACGCAAAAGCGTGTGGTTTCCCACATCTAACAGCATGAGCAGCAGCTATGCTCTTCTAGCTTTACTGAAGAGGAGGAGCGTGTGGTTCCCCAACTGTGAGCATTAGCGTCTCGATTTGCCCTCAAGTCAAGTGGCCACACAATTGGTGGCATTCAATTTGCAATCTGGTATCGTACTGCAGCTAATCAACAGTTTAACTTCAACATTTCTACATGAGCACTCCTATGCAACGGGCCACACAATAATGCAGCAAATGACCAAGATTGTGTTGATAGTAGTTCCAGTGCAGTGTCGGAGACATGCGGTGCAGAGCAACGGAGTAAAGTGAAGCCGCCTGCCCAGCGCAAATTAAATAGCACTCTGTAAAATGCAAGTGACAAGCGGAAGTAAGGCATATCAATTGTGGAATTGAGCACTTGATGAAATCCGACTTAAGAAATGGCTGCAGTTTGCAATGGAAGCACACAAGAATAGACCAATATTTGGGACAGGCCAGGCCAGGCAGGCAGGCCAGGCCAGGCCAGGCACGCCCAACTCTAGCATGTCCAACTGCACCAATCATTGCGCATGCCATCTCAATCGCAATGTCATATTTACTTTTCTGATTAGTTGTGGTCGCCAGGTGGTTTACATGCGCGCATTCGAGGATGGGGAGAATTCGCACAGGCCGCAGCTATATTCGTGCCCTTATTCTTGCTACGGTTCTCGCAGAAATGAGGCACGATTTAACAAAAGTCATGTTGGTTGCGCCAAGGCATGCAAACAATCCCCTGTGTGACAGCCTCGCTCACTTGGACAAGGCTTTCTTGCAACCATCAGGAGTGTTATTCGATGTGGCATTAGTGGTTGCAGGACGTATATAAGTAGGCGGTGTGCAAAGTCCCGCCAGGCCCCTGAGCTGGAAACGCATATATTCATGAGCTTCACGTGGTGTAGCAAATATCGAGGTGGACAAAGCCGCTGAGTTGGTGTTATGGACTGCGTACCACCTTCCCATTGTAAGGAACTACGCTACACGGTGCAACCAATCCTGCGGTTAGATGCCAATTTCTGAACGATTAGTAGGACGGACTCACGTTTGAAGGCGATTTGCATTGCTAGCATAGTACGAGGAATGCAACGTCAGCTGTGTTACCTCCCTGATTGATGCCATCCATCAAGTGTTCGCCTTACTTGGGAGGGCATGTTCTACGGTGCAAGCACAAATCTCATTACTTGGATAAGACCACGAGGATTCAGGATAATGAGAGAGGCAAACAAAATATTTCCAGATGCCGTTAAACTGTGTCTCTTACACGAGGTCAAGTAAGCTTCTTCACAATCGATGTTTCTGCTCTGCACTGCATTTCGAATGCCGCCGCTTTCGTGGCACTAACGTAGAGGTGCATGCACAAAGGCTGAATCACAAATGCATTAGAGAATTAACTGATAAAAATGTAATCCCTTTTATTATTTAGAATTCCGTAAAAGCAAGAAGGCCTGTTGCCTCGCGTATTCCCCTCGAGGCATCCACTAGCGGGATGATGCTGAAGGATCTGGTACTAGCAAATATACGCGAAATTTTGTTCACTGGATAATCAGCCTACCAAATGTCAGTTGCCGCCGTCGATCGTACGGACAACTTCCTGCTCCACTCATCAGCTCATCTATTTTAGAGGCAGACAATTCAGATAACTCTTTGGCTTGCTACCAAAGCAAAATCCTCTCCATGATGACTTGCCGAAGGCCTTTAGTCAGCACCCATCCACCAAGCAGTGGGTCGCTGTGTGTTTACACTGTCCTGGCAGAGCAGTCACCTTAGCACCCATTGCCAGCAGACCCTAATGCTAATTTAGCATTCAAAAGAAATTTGCGATTGAAATTCGTTCCATAATAGAAAGACGCGCAATTAGTGGGTGTTGCTAACAACGCAGGAGGTAATGCTCATTTCGCCCAAAAGCATTGTTCCCCTCAGTTCATCATAAAGTGACATCAGGCATGTTGCCACATGAGAGAGAAGACCTACTTACAGTGAGGTGTGCAAAGCAAGCACACAGATTGCGAATTGCTCCGAACGATGGTGATTTGTTAGTAGTGCATCGCTCAATCCGCTTCTGTCCTCGCACATTTCTCAAGGCATGTGGAAAGAAGGAACCATATCTTGTCACAATGGCTACCAACAAGACGCCTCTCAGCCAACTTGCAACACCCTGACGCCATCTTTGCCAACAGTATTTTCTTTTTTGCCTGGCAGACTCATAGGGCTACAGAAGCGATCTCATTGTTTGCGTCCACTTGCATTCGCCTGTCTTTTGGTGTTCTTCATATGCAAGCTGTGCGACACTTCCGATGTGATAGCGTCGTTCTGGAACAGGTGTGACACCTGTTGCAAGGATAACAGGATGCAGGTGCTTGGCGGGTAGAGAGGCGATCTCGCATTTCAGCAGCTCCAAGTGAGTGTTTCGAAGGACTGAAGATAATCCGAAACCTAACGAAAGCGAATAACTGTGAGCAAGGAGGACGCATGAATTGGGTGGTAAAGATGGCAATAGTAGATTGCTAGTGCATTACCGGAAAATGCAGACTACCTTTAAAGAATCACGGGTCGTCCATGGCCATCTTTGCGACCAGGACTCAATGTTTTACAATGTGCTGTGTCCAGCCGTACCAGCGTGTCGACGGCGACGCTCTCTTGGCTTTATACTTGTTCCTAGCATTGCCCCCATAGTCGCTGATTTTTGGGACATTGAACTGGTCGGATTGGTCTCATCGGCATGGACCATCGAACCAGCTCTGCTCCTGGACTGAAGCGAAGCGATTTCATCGAGCTGCAGACTATTGGGAAGTCAGCATACAGCGCAATCACCGTAGGCATGATTCGATGCATTATTTAGCTAGGGTCACACAAACGATTAGGGCTGCTGCGTAGAGTTGGAGTGCATCTGCAGTGGTACACAGAGAGTCGTCAGTGTGTTCGCCTTCCGTGCCTAACGACAATGCTCTGTCAACTCGCTTCGGCATCAGGAGATGGAAAAGGGTGCATGTTTCGATTGGGTAGAAGTGATGTACTGTGAATTGCACACCGAAACATGGAATGTGGGTTTAGCAAAGTGAATGAAATTCGAATGGGGAGGGGACTTCAGCACATCTACCACCAGATGTATTTCGGTTCAACCAGTGGAAGGCATCGACCGCGTGCCTTCTCCTACTTCATCACTTGGCAGTTTGCAAAGGGTGGGACACGTGCTCTTTTGGGTGATTTCCTTACCCCCGACAAGATGCTTTCAGGAGGATGAAAGTAATCATGAAGGAGGACAAATTTGGCTTCGCATCTGCATGGCACATTTTTTGTATCCGCACTGTCTTCGCCTATCAATGAGGCACAGTAGCAGTGGTGTCGGCCTTGGATCAGTCTGCAAAACAATCGCGTTTATGCTAATATCGAAGGCTGGCTTGTCGGTCTTACGGACAATTTGCAATGGCGCTCTAATTCCTCCCCGATACGTGAAACATACCCTCATCGTCAGGAAATTACACCGATTTTCACTGGCATTGCTCAACCATCCCATTTCCGCTACCGAAACGAAGCTACCTGTCATTAGGGCTGTGCATGCGTTTGCCGTAGAGCAGGTCACGCACTTCTCAGTGGTAGCAAACTAGGCTGCTCCATCGGTTGACAAGTTCCTCCTTCTATGCAGGTTTTCGCATAGTTAGCACTGGCTTAACTGAGCAGAAATTGGCCCCTAGTTACTCCGCGAGAGCATCTAACTTCCAGCCACATTCTCTGAATACCTCACTCTGCCTCCTGCTCTGACCTTGCTTAGTGGTTTTACTTATGGCATTTGTAGCAAGATAAACTCTTCTAGTGTTGCATGAGTCTGGCGGACTCCGCAGATGCTTTGTGCTACAGATTTCATGCTGTTCTGACCTTTAAGCCCTTCCACAATGCTAAACAGTCAGCTGACACGGAATCGGATAACTTGGTTGGTTTAAGCTGAACAATTTGCCACCGCTGACCTTCCAGTCTACACTTTGGGCATGCAAAAGTATACTCTAGTCTTGAAAAGCGCACTTCAAGCAGGCTTTTAAGCTGTTTCGCGTTGTTGCCGGACCCTCATTAGCAGTGTCGAGGCCAGTGTACTAAGCTCCTACCTGCTACAAAGTGCAAACTGCACCCAAGTGTATCTGCACATGCATTGCAAAGACGAGCTGCTTTCCAGCCTGCGCAGAAATTCGTTTCCTCAATCATGCACCAACTGTTGGTCGTTATTGATGGGTGCAATTCACGTCCAGTCGCTCAATAAGCCTGCTACTTCTGTCGTGCATTTGCGAAATAGGGTGTGACACCACAGCAGCATCCATGCCGAAAATGTTTTAAATGTACAGGCTGGATGAAAGTGCTGCAAATAAAATGAGCAGAATTCATCCAATGGAAACAACTGCGGGCCTCTCATCACGACAAACGACGCCAAGAACTCCATTCTAGTTTAATAAGGGAGCAGAAAGATGAATTGACCTCTCAAAAGCTGCCACCGGGAATCGCATCAACTCGAGGTGGAGGACACGTCACTCCCTCCCTCTTCTGCGTTACCGAGACGATGGCCCTTGGGATCGAACGCAGCACGTAGGAGACAAAGGCGCAATCGGTCAATGACAGCTCGTTTGGTTGGGTGCTCCCGCTCCGTGTGAAATAGCACCACGTCCAAGCGCCCGAATGCAAGTCCGCATATGTTGCAGTGGTGATTTTTCCTGCGCTTTCGCTCAGTGGCAAGCCTTTGCTGCTTTTTGGGCTTGGGAGGCTGACAAGACCCTGCGCCGTGGCAACTCTTTGGTGTTTTGCTCCATTTCGAATCTGATGCCGAGGGCTCACCTTCATCTTCATTATTGCACAAATGCATGTTTATCCATTATCCCTGCACGGCAAGGCTACGGGACACTAATTGCAATGAAATCTCACCATAATGTGCCTTTGTGTGGCATTCCATTTCGCGAAGTGTGCTGCATCCCTCCAGACAAAGCACGCACAGGTAGAACTTAGAATTGCTATGACGCAGGAGGTGGCCATGCATCTCATCCAAGTCGTTATGCTCTTCAATGCATGCAATGCACTCGTATCCACCGTCAGCCTTTTTTTCGCCTACCTCGGCAAGCCAAAACGGGAAAAGAGACAAAGTGCAAGGATTAAGAGGAGTGCTCACCCAGCCAAAGAAATGCATTCATATCGGCAAAGCATTTTACAAAACAGGTTTGCCTCTCCCCGTGGGATAGGAGTGCTAGATGTGCGATCGACAATGTATCACGACACAGGTGCCTACAGAACAAACTCATTAGGTAACTCAGCTGCGTTTCCCGATCAACTGCAAAGGATTCTCGATGGCGTCCCCACCGAGGACGTATTTCAGTCGGGAATCATTGTTCGCGAGCATCTTCTAATGAAAACAGGCGGCAAT
Organism: Taenia crassiceps; assembly: GCA_023375655.1. Classification (NCBI taxonomy): domain Eukaryota; kingdom Metazoa; phylum Platyhelminthes; class Cestoda; order Cyclophyllidea; family Taeniidae; genus Taenia; species Taenia crassiceps. The sequence continues at coordinate 205,791 of JAKROA010000016.1, forward strand.
GTAGGCAAAGCGATTGAGCAATTTGCTTAGGCACACGTGAGGAGTACCAACTCACGTACTTACCCGTGTTTCCGCAAGGAACTTTACCTCGTCTTCCGGGTCGATAACCTCTGCTTCGAGTAGTTCTACCTCGTCCCCTGTCTCCTCCGAAGAACATCCACTTCGGGCATCTGAGACCGCACATTCCCCCCTCAGCACTTTCGTTGAGCACCCTAAAAATGCAAAACATCTTCATGCAACAACCGTTAATCATATCTTGCTTGGCCTAATTAAGATGTCCGCATTCTTACTCTGCGGCCTCTGCTCGTCTCGACTTTGTCGCATGTCTTGTGAATGCCAGTGAGCAAACATCATTTGTAACCTTTGCAGCTCGGAACGTGCAAGAAACCAATCTCAATCGCGAGCGTTGCAACACTGCTCCTGGCAATTTAAAAGCACTCCGTGCGCCCCATAACTATGTTCGCATGGTTGAGGACCGGTGCGCAAAATTAAAGCATGTAGGTTGCTGTCAGCTTTACCACTCAAGAAGCCAAAGGCACTTGAAATAGGGAGCGGAAAAGACTATTTGCCAATAGGCAGGCTTTGCGGGTTAGGCAGTTGCTGAAGCATTTCACACGTTCCGTGCAGGTTGCAGGAGGAAAAGTGCACCAAGGACACTTTTACTACTGTATTGGAAGTACGAAGCGGTGAGTTGAAGACATTAGATTCTAAAATGTTCCGGGAAACTAAAGCCACTGCTGATAGGCAACGCCTCTAACTAATTGTTGGGTGAGAACTTGAAAATGCATCGCTACCACATTGACTTGAGGGACCGTTCAAGTAGTCAATCAGAGAGTTGGCTTTAAATGGCCCTAGAAAGCTACCGCGCAGTGGGCTTGTGAATAAGCGTGCTCTCTTAATAGAGAGCCCTGGTTCTGACGCGGCCAAGCTGCATGATTGACGCATAGTGCTATCGAGCTTAGTCAATGACCCCACTGTGAGAACTGCATTGGGGCCTTATTCTCAACTGCTGACCCCACGGTGCTTGTGGTTGGCAGCGTCGTTGCCAACATCCAACTTCGATCTTCCAGGGGGAGGGAGGGCAATATTCTACGACCATATTTAATGTCTCCAATATTGTCCGTACACGCAAATTAAATTTCCAATGAGCTATTAGGCTCCGGTGTGGAAGAGTGCAGGACAATCAGCACTTACCCATTACCGTGCTCGGAATGCGTAGTTGTGAGTCAAATGGATACGAATAGATGCAATGCTATTGCTCCCCATCAAGAGACCACGCTTGTTATGTTGCATCATGCAGCTCGTTCTCTGCTTAGATATGCATCACGACTCTTCTTCCACTTGACAGGTAGATCCACGCGTCCACCTGATGATGGGCATTCGATTTTCGTGCTGCCATTAGCCATACTCTGTGTTAGCTCTCTAATGTCTCTAATGTGAGCTGTCTTTTGGATAGTAATTTAAAAAACTGCTACCCTACAGACAACTGGCGTTTGTATTTGATCGGTGTTTCATCCAATCGCATTGTTGCCATCCACTTTTCCATGAAAGTGCAAATAAAGCTCTCTCACAACTCTCTCAGAGTGCACATGCTGACATTCTGCGCGCGTGGTGGGCACCATCAATCGCGATAGGCTGCAAGAATGAGCGGCATCATGAGCGAGCAGAAGCCTTGGACTGCTCAGTCACACCAAGGCTTTTCAGACTGTGAATTTGACCCAGAGCAGGTCTGCTTAATGGGTTGGTGCACCCAGCGAGCGACAGATGGAATGCTGCAAGTGCAAGCCCCTTAAACGCCTTCCATGTTGCCTTGCGTCAATAACGAGGCCAAATCGTCCTTCTGTCATTTGCGAATTCTCGCGTTGTTGCATGGAGTCGCTGACAAGATATGCTCCATGCCAATGAATAGTGGGTATGCACACAAACTACAGACACGAAGCGACACAAAGTGACATGAAGAGTGGAGCTTAGCAAATGCCTTTTCTGTAGCCGATTGACTGCTCTGCATCTGCCAACTGATATCAGAGCGACAGCGCGGGTACTCCACGTGATTTCATGCTCATGGTACTAACCGACTGACTTGCACCACGAATGTGAGCATCGTTTGCGTTGAGTTGTGCAGTGTGTTGCTCTACACATTTCGATTCTATCATTTGCCAGAGATTTGATTTTCAGCGACCGACGCTCCGAACAGGTACTGGATTTTACTGTAGATGACCTTTGGCTGCCAGGCTTAACCAGTGATAGCTGTCATCGGTAGGTTTGGACTGCATTGGCAACAATCCTTAAACTCTGCAATGAAACTAACGCTATTAGCTTCGACAGCACCCATCATTGCGACCGACGAGGATGAAATGAAGAAATGGGTTTACAATGTGTCAGAGCTACCTATGCTTGCAGGCGGACGGACCTTCTCTTGCCTTTGCCCTTGGCCTTGCCTTTGCTCGTGGTCGTGGACTGATGCAATTCGCATAATCCAACTATCGATGTTTTGAGAGTGAAGCGATGTGATGCCGTGCTGCAGATTGCTTAGAGTTTAACACGTCTGTGCAGTTGCCTCCAGCATGATGTCTTGACGCTTTGCACGTCTCTCAATGACCATGCCTCAATGGGATAAGGTAGTGCGTCCCTCAAAATTTGGATTCAAATAGTATTTATAGAGGATCCTTGGCTGGAGAAGCACACTCGGAGGTGCAAAGCACGATGATTTCGATAGAAATGCTCCTTTGCTCCAGTCAGCTGCGGAAGTATTGCTCTCTCATCCCATCACTGACCCATGCTGTATTCCTAGTTGCTTCATTGTGAGCGCTTCAATGTCACCTCCTACAGAAAGGGACATCCTGATAGTTGGAACTGGAACTGATGATCAGTAGGATACTGGATGGAATGAGCTGTCGGAAAAGTGGGTAATTCAATATCCAACCAAGTGCCAATGAAGGTCAAGTGAGCTCTAGGTGAGCCAATACCGACTACTGATTGAGCAGTTCCATATTCAATGCAGCGAGCTCGTCGACTTTCTGGCTTTCGCGTAAGCTCAGAATACTAATCCAGCCCGCTCCACCTTGCCTCTAGATTAAATCTCGATGCCCACCTCCTGTTAAACTATAGCTTTGTCGCATCGTGCGGCAAACTGACCCCACTGAAAGTCTACAAAGGCTTGGTGGACTTCGCGGCCTTGGTTTCGCCAAATTTGTATTGGCCTCAACTATACTCATGCCCCTCATGCGCATAACGAGGTAGTCATCAGATGTTGTAGAGTTGTGGCCAAAGAGAAGCAGTACATATTACGAGGATGCGGGAGCATAAGTGTTCACAAAATAGGAAAAGCACTTGCATCAGCTTACGGTAGGAGGAGAAATGTAAGTAATCATTCTGGAGGATTGAAAACAATCCAAATCGAGGCAGAGTGCGTGTGGCCGCGTTCCGTGGCTTTTAAGCACAAAATATCACCAACCAATTTATGACCGCAAAGCCGTTTTCACTCTTAGAAGCTTCAATGACCTTTGATGAATGCAGTCGAAGCATGACCACATGGCATTGTAAATCGTAGCTCACAAATCCACTTCGAGGGCGATATTAAGCCAGCATTCTCAATTGTTGCTGTGACTCTATTTCCAGCTGCCACTTCGCTGCTCTACATCTAACAACTGATATCGGAGAGGCAGCACAGACACTCGAGGTGGCTTTACGTTCACGGTACCACTCGACTAACTCACGCCCATGAGCACGATTGTCGTGTGCAGTATGCAGTGCAAGGCACGGCTTTTGGTTTGGATCACGAAGAGAGGCGCCTTCTATTCGCTGAGTTTACCGCTTCCATCACTTGCCGCAGAGTCGACTGCCGACTGTGCAGTTCTGGTTTTACTCCCGTAAAAGCATGCCATCGCCTCGAGCAGTCATTGGGTCGGGCTGCAACTAACTATTGGCAGTCAGTTGCATTTTCCTGACAGGATTGACCAGGCTGAACCAGTCGATGACTAGTAGAGGTAGGTTCCGACAGCTTTGCCTAGGATGGCTGCTGTCCACATTAAAACTGAAGCATAAGGCCTCGACATTACCCATCTTTGCGACCAGCAATGACGCACAGAAAAAATCTGGACGATCCGTTGGAGCAGCAGTTAACAAGTCTTCGATTCCAGCTGCGCCACTTGGAGATAGGGGTCACCCTTTTGACCTTGCCCTTCTTTGTACCACTAACGTGACAATGAGTGGTTCTTCAGGGGGTGAACTGGTTGGCCTAACACTATCAATGCTGCCAGACCACAGCAAAGTGGTGCGATACTGCAGATTGCCCGGAGGTTGATGCGTCTCAATAGCTGCATCTGACGTGATATTTTGATATCTTAGACGCCTCCGCATGCGCATAACCAAAGCATGAGCCAACCGTCACTAAAAATTTTGCATTCAATATTACTTGTCCATTGTCCCCACACAGACAAAGCACATTTGCAGTCGCAAAGCATAGTGCGACGTGAAATCAGCTGTGGCATTCAAGGATGAGGGAAGAAAGTGACTCTCTCTCCTTCCATAAGCACCCAATACCATGCATCTATCTTCGCCTCAAGATGGGCATCTCAGTGCCACACCGTAATGAAAGAAAAGCCTCTTGAATGCACGAATTGGGACTGCTTCTGTGCAGTAGCTGCGACTCACATCTATTCTTGTGCACGAGAGTTTCAAGCATGCAGGAACACAGCTTAACTAACTAACCAACTAATTAACTAACGTTGGGCAAGAAAAAGACAAGTCAAGGAAAGGTAAAAATCGTGGTCTCGGCGCAGATCCCCAAGGCTACCGGAATGGGCAAACACAATGAGCCAGTCGTAACGGTGGCATCAAGGCTAGTCGCTGTAATCAAGCGAAATTACTAATTCCTTTGCTTTTTACAGACACCTCTGCATGAACAATGTGGCTCAAGCATCCCACAGGATTGGGTCCTCCTTAGCCCGCCTGTTTGTAAATCTAGGCTGGCAGGCAAATGTAAGGCAGTCAACAAGATGCTGCTATCGAAGCGTCTCAAAGATAACATGTGGAGGCAGTCAGATATTTAACTGTCCTTCATGCTCTGGGGTGTAGCTGACACAGGCTCACAACAGGTCCTCGAAAGCGGGCAGACATGATTGGCATGCGGGGCTTTGACGAAGTCGGTATTTGCTGGTGGGAGGACGAGGACAGCAAGGAGCTGCATTGTTTGCATTGCAATCAGACGGAAATGTCATTACTAGTCAATGTGACTTGATTGTCAGCCAAGGAGAATAAAAGCCTTCTCTGTTGGGAAGTAGCAATTTGGCCGAGGTTTGCCGTTGAGTGGCGGTGGAGTTGAGTTGAGTGCTGGACTGGAATTGGCCAACGTGATGCGCTTGCAGGCATTGCCTGTATCCACGACTGCATCATCTCCTTCACCTTCTCCACCAACCTACCCAAGCTTAAATAGCAAAACCACTAGCACTGTAGCAATCATGAGGCTAAGGAGGAATGTAAATGATGTGTAAATGATGCCACTACAAGTGCAACGAAATTGCATGCAGCCTCGAACCTCAGATTTCGCTGCCTATCTAATTAAGTCTGGCAGGAGCCCCATGCCACGTAGCGTAGGATAGGGCAACGTTCCAGGCTCATGCCATTAAATAGCTCATGGGGCGCACAGAGAACTTGGCTAGATGAAGGGCGCACGACAATCTAATCAGTATCACAGCCTCGTTGGACACATTGCTCGCGCTCGCATTGTTGATTCAAAACACGCGCTCAGTTGTGCGATCTGTTTGTCTGATGTGTACTGCAGGTGGAAGGCTTCATAGATTGTGAATTCGGTTCGATGACAGCGACTGAATCGTCTCAGATGGAGAGACTCACCGATATGCTAGGCATTGGCATTTGTAGGTATCTAAATGACACAGACATGGCGAGTTGACTAGAGGCAATGCCCACCCCCCTCACAGTGAAAGGCATTTGGCGTGATTATGCAAGACAAATGGATTGGCTGGACGCGAAGCTGTATATGGCGCTGCGTCCAATGCTTGCAATGACAGAAGCGGAGACAGAGTCAGAGGCAAAGTTCCTTTGCAAGGCCATACGATTAGGCCATGAGGATGGGCGTCTTTCATCAACGGAAGTGTCCACCCTTTCGTGACTTAACACTACATACTTTGGTTCTGCTGATCTCGACCGTGAAATACCTGCATTGCATTATGAACTGCAGCACTCTGCGTAACCACTAGGCAGCGGTAATATGTAAAGCATAAGAACAGTGCACGCACAGTGCGGTGTCGAGCTGAGTGGAGGAAGGCATGCTATTATTGGTGGCATAACAACGAAGGCGTGGCACAGAATGCGGTACTACTGATAGGTTGGTTGGGAAATGTCATGCTCTACTGCAGGCACCGGCGGCAGTGGTGGTGGGTGGTGGCAGTGATTGAGCAAGTAGAAGTTGTTTCGTGTAGGTGATCTCTGGTGGTTTGTAATACTAAGGTAGGTTTGCCAAGACTTGTTGCTTAAGGCAAGGAAGCTGGAGAAAATGCTGAGCAAATGACGTGGATCAAGGCGTCAAGGGGCAACGGACATAAGGAGGGCCACGTGCAAGGTGCGGTTAGTCGATTCTTGCTTCCATTCCTATGGTGCTTATCGATACAACTCGTGCCCACTACACGAGTTGCAATTGTCTGGCTGTGTGTAGAAGGGTCTAGAAGACGAAGCGAACAGAATGAAGTGGTTGGCTTGAGTTCGGACATTCACTGTCGTGTGAATGAGTTGGTCAAAGGCAAGCAAAGTAGAAACGAAGATGTCGCATGTAGTGCGCTAGCCTAGTTGTGCTGCGTCTCAGCAGACGCTGGGCAGTGTCGCCGTGACTAAGGGAAATATGCCATCCACTCAAGGACACTACGCTCTAAATGCAGCAAAATTGGATACTCCACACAGTATTGACTGCATGTCGTGTTCTGATAGAAGCGGCGTGCTGCAAAGCGCTGACTGCCCATTAGACGGCAACGCATTGCGTTCGTCGGCAATATGTGCAACGACTTTAACCACGTCTGTTGATGCTGATTTGTAGCAGTAATGACAACCAGAATCGCCCATCCGTCGGGTGGTCATTCGATTGTCTTGATTTCAATAGCATAGGCGTATGCACCAACAACACTCCAGCCACTTGGCTCGCCACAGAGTCGAGTGAGCGGAACCTGGTGTGCTGTGTGATGCCGTGGCATGCATGGCACTTGCGATATTGCCGTTTGATTTCAGCAGATAAGTAGGCGCTAAGGTGCATCGTTCAAGATGAGCCTTTGTGGAACTCGGTCATGTGCTGATCAGGTTGGCAGCGTCCACCACATGAACTGGGGGCCACCCTCTAGACGACCGGTTGTGCTGTTTTATGCTTGCAGCAATATTTGAAAGGCGGTTTCGGATGACTTGATTGTGCTTACTACATAATTGCCTGAACTGAGTAAGCAACAACATGAACAATTGGTCGTAAGCATCGCAAGAGGGTCACTACTATCGTAACAGGATTGGTATTGCAGCCATTCCTGTAGCTGCTCACGTTTTATGTTCGACTGACTTATGGGCGATAAAATGGCTTGAGTGGGAATCGGGAGTACTTACGATGCCTGTAAGAAGGCTTCACAGGGTAGCAAGCAAAGACGCTTAACTTTCTATTGTGTTGTTGGCGGCATTGGCAAAGGTATTTTGGATGCAATGCAACCTCATCCCTGTAGAATAAACTGCGCCACATCAAAGAGCTCTGCAAAAGGTGCACTGGGTAAAGACAAAGCAAACCTAGGCTGTTGCGACACCCGGAGGGAGAATATGGCAAATGCATGACAAATTAATGCGCTCCTCACTTCCACATTACTGCGGTTGATAGGCATTGGAGAGGCGGAAAGGCAAGTCTTTGAGGTGCTGTGGTGATCGTAGCAGAATATTAAAATCGGATCCCCATGTTTGTCCTAGGGGACTGGCGCTCTGACCTAATTCTCGTAACTAAGCAAACGACATTCCTCCCCATGGAGGTAGAAACACTCATTTGTGCCAGTTCAAGAGACTGACTTGTAAACCCATCATTCGTAAAACCTATAGCATGAAGTCCTACAAATCCACTCCTCCTGACGCAAAGCATGACATGCGGCAACACGTCCAAGCCAAATTGATGCATCTGACTTGAAAATATTTGAAGACTATTTTAAACGGACCCTACTTCATCGACATCAAGAAGGCGTCAAGCACAGCGCCTAGAGACTGTCCTCATAAGAAAAACAGGAAAAAGGGAGAAAGCAGCATGAAATCGGCACAATTGGGCAAGTAAACGATGCGACTCCTGTGCTGCACATAGTTGCATTGAACTGTGCATGTCAAGGAATATTCTTCGCCATCAGGTGCAGAGTTGGAGGCAGATACTGCATCGCCAGCAGATGCAGTACGAAGGTTTTAAAATCAAGAGACCGCAACCTGTTCTCCTCTGTTACAGTTTTTTCCTTGCGCGTCATCCCACCGTCTATAGACAGCATGCACATTATCAGCAGCTTGCAAACCTAGTGATTGGAAGCATGCCAAATTGTTTGCGTATATGCACTTCTGATGGTGCTTCATCGGAAAGGCTTGGCAGAAACGGCTGCAAAATAGAGAGCACACGCAAGCACGCACCACCTCGTATTTGGGCGTAGTAAGTGTGAATAAGCGAAAGTGAAAGCAAAAGCAGAATACAGATGTGATGCCCTACTTCAAAGCTGACGTTGAATGGTTTGAAGCGCCTGACTATCACAGAATGCCACCTCTCCACCACGCTAATGGGAGGAGAGATTCAGGGCTTTGCAGGGCAATAAGCAGACTTGAACCAATAATATTCCTTCTCTCACCGTCACAGAATTAGTGTCACGGTGTCAACTGCAAATTAACAGCTCAATGTCTCCTTGAGAATACTCTCCATTGTTGTATCAGTAGGCATGGCTGTCCTGTGCTTTTCAGGTTACCGCCACTGTTTTGTTGGCATGTGGACCAATCCACGATGGACCAGTGGCCGGTCGCATAGCAGTAACAGAAAGAGCTCGAAGTGCTACATGCTTCCACTTACTAAACGTGATTTTAAATGTAAAGATGAGCAATTGCGTCACACGAAGATCGACTGCTCCTTTACCACGAATTCAAATCGCAACAGTGCTGAAAATAAGGGGGATTTTGTCTCCTCCTCCTTCCACTGCCACTGGCGGTTGACAGATCATGGCGGGGAAGGCGTCAATTTCCCAGTAAGCACTGCAAATATTTCAGCTCCCCACCTCATGTCTCCCTCATTCGTCGTCCTGTGCAACTGATCTTTCCATCAAGAATAAGCATGGAGCTTGCATTACCCTCTCCAAGGCAAATGCGCAGCAGCGAATTTTGTGCTCGCTTACCCACCGGAAGGGTGTGGAAATTTAATTTTGCAACCAAAGTTGTGCATTGGCTGGCTATCTACACTCACCCATCCAGGCGACCAGCCATCTGTGCCGTTGAGTACCAAGAACAGTGGAGTAGTGTCTACTTCGGTGGATATCAAACCTACTCAAACTACTGATTGCTACTTGACGTGCTAGCTACTTTAGCAGGGAAGTACTGAGGGATGGAAATGGACATGGACTGATGCAAGTCCTCATCACATCGACGTTGCATGTGTCCTTCACTGCCAACTACGCTGATGCAGCTCTATGTCCGGGTGGCGTGGCGTGGCGTGGCGTTGCCTTCAAAACAGTACACTGCTGCACCTGCATGCTCGACCGCCTTTGGATTCCATGTCGCTTCCACTGACCTGTTGTGGACTGGAGGGCACGGGCAATGCTGGTGCACTTCAAACCGATCAAGACGAAGTAGCGCCATTGTGACAGTGCTGTAGAGCTGCTCTCTTGTTCTGCCTTTTCAGTAACGGCTTGGAAGGCAAAAATGCGGGGTTATGCGGCGAAGAGCTTTCCACGCCTTTTCAGTTGCATCTCTCGCTGTAGTTTGCGCTGATCACTAGTGAGATGCGGTAAAAGGGAGTGCGGTTTGTAGAAATAAAGACAGCCGTTGTCTGTCGCAATGCCTTGGTGGTGTGGTCAACTCTGTCTCGGGTTATGCGAGTGGATCATGCTGACAGCTCTGCGATCCTTCCCTACTTCTGTCATTATGCTATTGCAGCTGATGATTTCGAAAGGAAGTGGTTTGTCCAGCTGCTGTGCAGGGCATGGTAAATTAGACTCACATTTTGGACCCGTCAGTGAGAACCATGTTTGTGATGCAGCGAAGGAAGTTAAGCATTCGCAGAATATGGTCTTATGGATACGGAAGAACTTACAGGGATTTTTTGCAAGAACAGAGTTTGATTCCATGTACTGCAGAAATACACGGACGTGCCATCATTCCCCATTAACCGGTGTTCCGACTTACTCGCTGTCTTTGACATTCTCTGTATTCCATCTTGCCACTCTCTGCAACTTGCAATGAGTGGGGCCTTATGCCCTTCCCGGAGTAGACTGGCATCACAGTGGTGTGGAGGAGAGGACATGATGGACTAAATTGGTTCTGCACCAGGCATTGGCCAGAGTTCAAGGTGGCCAGTGGAATTACACGCCCTCCTCTAATACATGGTGTAGTTAATCAAGCTGTCACGGCATAACATGCACGCAAGCTGTGTTTGTTAGCTTTGATAATTTTGTGAATTGGCATGAGAATTTACTGAATCAATCCATACAAGCCTTACCGTGAGCTAGGTTGAGTCGCTGTTGACACGCTCACATGACCTTAGAGTTGCCTGTGACCTCCAGTCATGTCATCATGACTACGACTGCCATTTCCGCCCTTTCCTCCCCTTCTCTCATCTGACGTCGCATTTGACAGGCGTTCCCTCCTGCCTCGGAGGCTGACGTTGTGTGCGACTAGGCTTGACATCAGGGATGACAGTTGTCAAATTGCATGCTCCTGTTCTAGTAGCCAAACTGACAACGATGCTGATGTCATTGTTGACTGGTTACCACCTCGTGTTAGGTTAGTGCGTTTCTACTTCCCAGACAAGGGGCGTGATAGACGACATTCCGACTGTGCCACATGGAATAAGCCAATGCGCTAGCATCACGCTGAGGTCGATATGCTCCCCCTCCTCAGGGTAAAATTTAAGCCTGGCATCGCCTTCATGCCTTGCATCTGTGCTAGCATCTGCAAGTGATGGTAGGTTGCGGCAGACTCCACTTTAGACTCGTCACTTACTTACTTACTTACTTACTTACTTACTTACTTACTTACTTACTTACTTACTTACTTGCCTCCTTGCTTACTTATCTTCGTTCCTATTTGTCCTCTATTTGCGTTTTCATTCATGTTTTCCACTCTGCTGTCTCTCACAATTGCAAAGCTTCTTAACAAATTAGACGCAAGACGATACCTCACATCGCGATATCACAGACCTACCACCTGAGTTGAAACTAAAACCAAGCAAGTATCTCAGGTGTGGGATTTGGCAAATGCCGCAATGAGTATTCCAAGCTGGAAGTGGGTTTTGTCTGCGAAACCATTCTCCACTCGCCTATACCAATACATTGACCAGTTCTCCTGGGTGGATAAACACCTCTGCAAGCTGCTGTTTCCGCGACCCTCGCCCGATTCCTTTCTGATATGCCGCCGAAGCCATCTTATACCAGCGAGAGCAAACGACATCTTTCGCACGCTTTCTATCCACTCTTGCGTGCAGCTGGGGTGCCGGTTGCGATTGCGCAACTGTAAACTTCCGCATCATGCCAGACTTCGACGAAGACACAATGATGGAGCCGGATGACATGATGCACAACAAAGCCTTGCTTATTAAATTTATCAAGAACAGTCTTATGATCAAGTTGCCGTTTCGGTTGCATTGGGCCTCTGTGAATGAATATGTTTCGATTTATGAATCTGCCCATGGGCCACAGCAATGGTACGTAGAAAAATCAGCGAGCGTACTTGCCAGTTGTGACTGTGTCATCCATGTCGTGGATGCTTGGTCCTTCGACATAGCTGAGCTAGCAGTCACCATAGGCTCGCTTGCACCTCACCAACAATTGGTTATTGCTGTCGTTGTCGGCTTGAGACTGGATGAGTTCAGTAGGATGGAGTGTCTCGCCAACTTCCTTCAGAGCATCGGTGGCTTTGCGCGCTCTTGGCTCACTGCTGTGCCGACGAATTGGAGGTTATGGTGCATTAAACGTCAAGGATCGAGATTCATTGGCAATTTTTCCAGTTTGATTAAGTGGGGATGCTACGATGTGCTCTCCAAAAAGGTGGCGGTGGTGAAGGCAGAAACAATGCGCCAAGCAGCAGCCGTCAATGTACTCAACAGCAGTGAAGTATAATTTCACCTTTGTGTTTGTCTGTTTTGTTCTCTAATAGCAGCTTTGGTGAGGGTACTTCAGGAAGGCCATGCAGTCATCACCGATTTGAGCTGTTGCTATTCTGCAGTGAGGCACGACACAGAATCCATGTCCGCTTACTACCTCGCAGAGTAGGAGGTTTGTCAATGGGCAGAGAATATTATTATTTAATCACCTGGAGCGGAGAGACTTCCTTTAACTCGATCCGAGTTGCATGTAAGTCGAGAGATGCGGTAGCGTATCCAAATTAGTGCATCTGGCAAGGCTGATGGAAGAGTTTACCTCAATGCCTGCTGACAGATCGCCGTCGAAACCACTTAGCTGCCAGTAAGAATTAGCACATGCTCCACCGAATGCGAAGCAGAGGGCGGCTCACAGTACATGCAATGCACTGAAATGGGGCAGGTTAAGAGCCCTCCCACTTCACAGTATTAAATGCATGTGTCACTTAGTTGCTCAGCGCTCCCATGCACTCCCTTTTCAAAGTCACACACTTTTGGCATTTCTGAAATTTCTCCCTGACGAAAGGGCCCTCAGCACCATCAAGAAATAGGATTCCGACTCAATGCAATGCACTACAGTGCAGTGCAGTCCTCTGGGAGTGGTTCCCCACAAATGCTATGGCGTTTTACCTTCGCTCTTATAATTGCGTGTGCAAAGAAACATTGAAGGAATGGGAGTATTTATTAACTCAGTAAATCTGACAAGGCTGGTGGGTGTACGCCAACAAACCATGTAGAGTATTATTGCTAGGAAGGACTTAGCTACTTCCACTCGTTTGCATCCAATCTCATCACTTTGCATCGCATTACAGTGCTACCACTCTCGCACGACTGATGCGACTCATCCGTTTTCTTGATCCGCCACCCACCGTCTACCACTAAAACGAGGATTGACAACAAACACTAACTCTTCGCTGAACGGGTTGCAGCTCGCATAGCAGGAGCAAAGCAGATGGTGTAGACCTGTAGAGCGCTGGGTGGTGCGATTTCCAGCAAAGAGCATTGAAAGGAAAGGACGATGAGACAGGCTGGCAAAATTGACTTTCTTGCAAACTTCGAAGCGCAAAATGTGATCATTCCGCTTTGGTGACACCTTAATTTTGGGAGTGGGATTTGAGAACTGCAGCAAGCAACTATTGACCATGTTGATCAGTTCTAGAGCAAAACTGCTGAGTTCTGTGCTGTCGTTACTTTCCTCGCAAAATCAGCCTCCTACGCATCACACGCCAAAAGTGTCGGATTTTGTTTGGGGTAACCGTAAAAATTGCCTCAAATTGCACTAGAACACCTCTTTGAGGCGACACAGCCGTCCAGCCACGCCAAGCATCCCATTTACTTACCAACGTGGAGGCATTCTGCAACTTATCCTCCTATCCACTCTGCTGCATTTAGCTTTTGGCCATCTTGAAAACGTCCCTGCGTAGCACTGATGACTGTCATTACGTTTCCATTTAGGTCATCGCAGAAGAAATGCATGCAGGCTCTGCTAAAGTCAAGTGCTTTTTGTAGTCTTGCTTAGCAAGGATGTCACGATGAGGCATTGAAGGAGAGGTGAGTCAATGTGATCATCTCTGTTGGTGAGTTAATGGCATGCGAATGAAAGGGTGGGTCGCCAGAGTCATGTGGCACAGTGAGTAGCTGTCGGCACTGAAGCTTGCTGAACCTTCTTGATCAAGCCAGAATCGGATATACCATTTCCACCCATCTTCTCCCACCTGCAATTTGGAGGGGCGTGCTGACGGGCCCATGCTTCGCTATGGTGCAGGTCTGAAGGCTGGCGATTCGGATGTACTGTCGAAACTAAAGCAACAAATATAGAGCGGCAACCTGCCGTTGCACTGCCAAATGTTAAGCAGGAATGCGCGCCATCCGCCGAGACTACTGACAGGAAGGCCATGCATAAAGCCACCAGCATGGGATGGGTTAACATCTCCACCCATAAATAATTCCTCATTGACGCACAAACCACTCTGCTCTCCCACTACCACCGAGCAAAAGCAAAGAGTGGAGTGCTTTAAATGCATCTGTGAAAGAAAAAGAGGAAGATGAATGCCATCTGCGATGCGGTTATGATAGTGGTCCTGAGCAAGAGCATTGAAGCTTTCACACAACAGCCATAGCAGTATCTGCTCATACACTGCGTGACAATAATACCCAGTCGCCGAAGCCGTAGAGGACTTGACTATAGCGTCTGAGGTCATGGACTACGTTTGTGGCACATCATTGCCATCTTACGCTTCGCATGGTCAGTATGCATGGCAATGGCGTCGACGACGTCCTCCAGGAAGACCTACAAGGGCACCGTGATTAACGCCCTAGACCAGCTTAGACCTTCGTCCTACACCACCACCACCACCACCACCATGTCGTGGCAGGCTGTACGGACAGTATTTACTACTTTTCGACCTCTGCCACTTCCAAACGTCATGACTATTTACACTTCGGCGTGCTTGCTTCTTCAACACGTACCTGTGCCAGCACCATTGCCACTTGTGGCTACATTTTCATTCTATCAACAGCTTGCAGACTTATCGTTAGGACTGCACACCGACAAGTCACGAAACATTAGTGGAAGTGAATATATTATTCGACAGAAAGAAGAAATGACATTAGGCAGCTACCTACTTTGATAGACACGGGTGCAATTGCTACAACTAATTGTCAGTGTGCAAAATATAAGGTGGGTAAACAATCCAAGTCAAATTAGTAGCCAATATAGTAGAGCAATATGGAACAGGAACTACTGAATTGTCCTGCATCGCACCAGCTGGAGGTAGAAAATACGGCAGATGCAGGGTGGGAGGAAATCTGTCGCGACTAAAGCTACTCCCTAACATCTGCCTCCTGACTCGCGACCTCCGGCTCGAGGATCGATGCAAGTTAGGGAAGTGAGAAGGATTAGACACCTTCTGCACTCCAGACTGGTGGTTCGCTTGCCACGACCGATGGCTAAGACCGTCCATCACTCTGCTCCAAATGAATTCGCGAGAACTTGCCAGTCTCACAAAGTGGCAAAATGGCAAAGTGGTAGTGTTTGTCAGCTTGAGAAGAAGTGCCACAGTGTCTGATGTATTGAGGGAGTGCAAACTGGTGCACGAACTCACATTGAATAGTGCATGCACGACTCCCTGTACCAACGATGCGACGGAGAGTGCATGCGCCTCGACTAGACTATTCTGCGTTGTGTTGGGTAGGCCACTGAAGTTACCTGCAGCAGCATGGAGATGAGGCCAGAATATGCGTGAACTCTAACTAGGAGACACAGCCCACGGAAGCAGGCCATCGACGTGTTATACTAGAAGGCCTCCAATTGCACTGCTTCCGTTTGCCTCGCCAATTTTTGACATTTTTAATTTGTCTCCTGCACGTCGTCGGATGGCATCTTGTGCTTGTCTTTTCGTGTTGCCAATTCACATTCATCAGCACTTCACGAGTTTGTCAGTGCTGTGCGTATCTACTATTTAAAACGTCCCAATCTATTTCCCTATGGCTTCGAACAGAGAGTGCACTTGGTGTAAGGTGATGCAGCAGCAGTTTTTGTGCAATGTGGAACTTTATTTAAGCCGCTGTTTAGGCAGGCAGATAAGTCTACATGCGACCTCCATACCTCCTCTGATTCTTGCGGCACCAATCGGTTGGATGCACATAAGACAGTGGAAAGAGAAAACAGGGTGATCGTTGGGGAGGTGGGGAGGAAAGATGGAGGAAAATAAGGAACGCAGTGCCACAGCACTGTAAACACAATTGCGGCAATGACCTCCCACTAGTCTCTCGTCTGCCTTCCTTCTGCAATATTCCCGCCTCTGCATCCCGCTCAGCTAATCTTTTATCACTCCCAGACAAACAACACGTTGTTTCATCTCTACGGAGGAGGCACAATCACCGTCGTCCCTGCATGAAGCGAGGCTATGGTTGGCCTAGGCATGCGATTGGGAATAATTGGAATAAAGAAGTCATGGCTAATTGCATAGCAGTAATAATGAGTTGGTCACTAGTACCTTCACTCTAATCATGCCTTGCGTTGCTATCACTGACCTCACATGCCCGATAGATGTCCCCTTCAAAGGAAAGGTCGGCGACAAAATGACGAGGACAGGTGATTAGGGTAGGACACTGGATTGCCTTCTAAGAAAATCAGCTTCAAAGGTCCTTTTTTATGCGTGCATTGGCATGCACGAGCTTCGGACAGAGTACAAAAGCACAACGGTGGCTGATGTCTGCTTCTGGCGAACTGCCTACAAGGGGCGCTGTTTAAGGCTTACACCAGTCTGCACTAAGAAAAATCACGCGACACGTGCTACAAGTCGATTCTCACGTGACGGAATCGAAGAGACCAGTCACACAACTGGTCAGCAGAAATGCTCTTCCACGCACTCTGCCACCTTCTGAAAGTCATCCTCCTTCTCACTCTCGCTTCGGCCGCTCGGTTGTCCATCAGTGTCTCAGCAGGCCTTATTTTCATTTCCACTTGCGTTGGCTCCTTCTCCATCGCTTCAAAACACTTCAACTCACGCCGGCGATTCCAGAGGTACCAGAGGGCCAAGACAAAAAGGTATCATGTAAATTATGGGCTTATCATGTTGCTAAACCACACTTCCTTGACTGTGCTTATGCGCGTTGCTTTACTATTGTCACACCTTGTGTGCGGTATTAGTCGTGGGGAAGAGGCAAGCGATGCAAATGAGGATTCCTCCCATCAGATCATTTTGTTGCATTTCGCTCAGCCACATATGTCCAGATGAGTGGGTAAGTGAATCAGCTTAGGGAGAAACGAAAGAGGAAAAGGACAAGGCTGTGCGTAGTCACTCCGTACAGCATTTATCTCTGAGTCTCTTCTCTCCTTCCACTTCTCCCCATCCATTTCCACGACTTCTTACCAACTCCACCTTATCTCCATTATTCACTTGTCGCTTCCAGCTGAGCATCCATGCTACTTCGCTCCTACTGAAGGAACGCGTGCAACACTATTGCGTCTCTTAATGCAAGGCAAGCATTCTCCCAAGCCTTGAAGTGGGAATGCGTGTCAGAAACAGTGACCTCACTTGTAGACAGCCATCCCACTTGCAGGCACCAAAGATGGCAGCCACGGTACGGAGGGCGAAGTTTGTACATCTACGCGTGGCCTTTCGAGAATTCATCAGCACTAATATATTTGCCTCTTTTGCCAGGCCATTCAATGCGTAGTTGTTGGCAATTGCTAGCAGTTTTGATAAGAGGCATAACACGAATACGTGCTACTTTGAGAAATGTCGCCTTGCGCCACTTGGTGGTGTGCTCTGCGCGCACGACGAGAAGCACATTATCAATGAAACGCGATACCTTCTGCAGCCAGAAAACCAGCGACTCATAGCCAATCCACCATGCTGAGCTTTGACTTGCCCGACTTTTCTAGTGGCGGACTTCTTTAAAACTCCAACAATCTGGAATAATTAACTTAGAGGAAAGCTGGTCTGTGGCACAAAGGTATTTGGCTTATAGATATGCATCAGTCTTGGAAAATGACAGTTCAGTTATGCACCACAACGAAAGAAAGTGTTTTCAACCCAATCAGTGTGTGTGTGTGTGTGTCTGTTAACAGTGGATTGGACAGCGGTGGTGAGGTGCTACTGTTGCACGTTGACCGCAGTTATGCAACAGATCCTCTGAGGTGAGCACTGCAGTATTAGTAATTGGTGATGCCTTGCAAATCCTAAAGCTAAATGGTCGGATTTGTGTAATTCAGGAAGTCGAAAGTGAGTCGCACATTCTACACGTAGAAGACATGAGAGCATGCCAGCATGCCAGCATGCCAGCTTTAAGATAGCTAACGAGGCTTGGTCTGCTATCCATGAATGGCTTTTGTACTTCACTTGCAAGCTAGCGCTTTGCAAGTGACATCTTCGCTTCTACATTGCTCGCCTTTGACCAACTCATCCACACGACAGTGAATGTCCAAACTCAAGCCATCCACCTTATTCTGTTCGCTTCGTCTTCTAGACCCTTCTGCACACAGCCAGACAATTGCAACTCGTGTAGTGGGCACGAGTTGCACCGATCAGCACCGTACGAATGGAAGCAAGAATCGACTAATCGCACCTTGCACGTGGCCCTCCTTATGTCCGTTGCCCCTTGACGCCTTGATCCACGTCATTTGCTCAGCATTTTCTCCAGCTTCCTTGCCTTAAGCAACAAGTCTTGGCAAACCTACCTTAGCATTACAAACCACCAGAGATCACCTACACGAAACAACTTCTACTTGCTCAACCACTGCCACCACCCACCACCACTGCCGCCGGTGCCTGCAGTAGAGCATGACATTTCCCAACCAACCTATCAGTAGTACCGCATTCTGTGCCACGCCTTCGTTGTTATGCCACCAATAATAGCATGCCTTCCTCCACTCAGCTCGACACCGCACTGTGCGTGCACTGTTCTTATGCTTTACATATTACCGCTGCCTAGTGGTTACGCAGAGTGCTGCAGTTCATAATGCAATGCAGGTATTTCACGGTCGAGATCAGCAGAACCAAAGTATGTAGTGTTAAGTCACGAAAGGGTGGACACTTCCGTTGATGAAAGACGCCCATCCTCATGGCCTAATCGTATGGCCTTGCAAAGGAACTTTGCCTCTGACTCTGTCTCCGCTTCTGTCATTGCAAGCATTGGACGCAGCGCCATATACAGCTTCGCGTCCAGCCAATCCATTTGTCTTGCATAATCACGCCAAATGCCTTTCACTGTGAGGGTGGGCATTGCCTCTAGTCAACTCGCCATGTCTGTGTCATTTAGATACCTACAAATGCCAATGCCTAGCATATCGGTGAGTCTCTCCATCTGAGACGATTCAGTCGCTGTCATCGAACCGAATTCACAATCTATGAAGCCTTCCACCTGCAGTACACATCAGACAAACAGATCGCACAACTGAGCGCGTGTTTTGAATCAACAATGCGAGCGCGAGCAATGTGACCAACGAGGCTGTGATACTGATTAGATTGTCGTGCGCCCTTCATCTAGCCAAGTTCTCTGTGCGCCCCATGAGCTATTTTAATGGCATGAGCCTGGAACGTTGCCCTATCCTACGCTACGTGGCATGGGGCTCCTGCCAGACCAATTAGATAGGCAGCGAAATCTGAGGTTCGAGGCTGCATGCAATTTCGTTGCACTTGTAGTGGCATCATTTACACATCATTTACATTCCTCCTTAGCCTCATGATTGCTACAGTGCTAGTGGTTTTGCTATTTAAGCTTGGGTAGGTTGGTGGAGAAGGTGAAGGAGATGATGCAGTCGTGGATACAGGCCATTCCTGCAAGCGCATCACGTTGGCCAATTCCAGTCCAGCACTCAACTCAACTCCACTGCTACTCAGCTGCTTAACTCAACCAAATTGTTACTTCCCAACAGAGAAGGCTTTTATTCTCCTTGGCTGACAATCAAGTCACATTGACTAGTAATGACATTTCCGTCTGATTGCAATGCAAACAATGCAGCTCCTTGCTGTCCTCGTCCTCCCACCAGCAAATACCGACTTCGTCAAAGCCCCGCATGCCAATCATGTCTGCCTGCTTTCGAGGACCTGTTGTGAGCCTGTGTCAGCTACACCCCAGATCATGAAGGACAGTTAAATGGCTGACTGCCTCCACATGTTATGCGCATGCGGAGGCGTCTAAGATATCAAAATATCACGTCAGAGGCAGCTATTGAGAAGCATCAACCTCTAAGCAATCTACAGTATCGCATTACTTTGCTGTGGTCTGGCAGCATTGATAGTGTTAGGCCAACCAGTTCACCTCCTGAAGAACCACTCATTGTCACGTTAGTAGCACAAAGAAGGGCAAGGTTAAAAGAATGACCCAAGTAAGGCAAACACTTGATGGATGGCATCAATCAGGGAGGTAACACAGCTGACGTCGCATTCCTCGTACTATGCTAGCAATGCAAATCGCCTTCAAACGTGAGTCCGTCCTACTAATCGTTCAGAAATTGGCATCTAACCGCAGGATTGGTTGCACCGTGTAGCGTAGTTCCTTACAATGGGAAGGTGGTACGCAGTCCATAACACCAACTCAGCGGCTTTGTCCACCTCGATATTTGCTACACCACGTGAAGCTCATGAATATATGCGTTTCCAGCTCAGGGGCCTGGCGGGACTTTGCACACCGCCTACTTATATACGTCCTGCAACCACTAATGCCACATCGAATAACACTCCTGATGGTTGCAAGAAAGCCTTGTCCAAGTGAGCGAGGCTGTCACACAGGGGATTGTTTGCATGCCTTGGCGCAACCAACATGACTTTTGTTAAATCGTGCCTCATTTCTGCGAGAACCGTAGCAAGAATAAGGGCACGAATATAGCTGCAGCCTGTGCGAATTCTCCCCATCCTCGAATGCGCGCATGTAAACCACCTGGCGACCACAACTAATCAGAAAAGTAAATATGACATTGCGATTGAGATGGCATGCGCAATGATTGGTGCAGTTGGACATGCTAGAGTTGGGCGTGGCCTGGCCTGGCCTGGCCTGGCCTGGCCTGGCCTGTCCCAAATATTGGTCTATTCTTGTGTGCTCCCATTGCAAACTGCAGCCATTTCTTAAGTCGGATTTCATCAAGTGCTCAATTCCACAATTGATATGCTTCACTTCCGCTTGTCACTTGCATTTTACAGAGTGCTATTTAATTTGCGCTGGGCAGGCGGCTTCACTTTACTCCGTTGCTCTGCACCGCATGTCTCCGACACTGCACTGGAACTACTATCAACACAATCTTGGTCATTTGCTGCATTATTGTGTGGCCCGTTGCATAGGAGTGCTCATGTAGAAATGTTGAAGTTAAACTGTTGATTAGCTGCAGTACGATACCAGATTGCAAATTGAATGCCACCAATTGTGTGGCCACTTGACTTGAGGGCAAATCGAGACGCTAATGCTCACAGTTGGGGAGCCACACGCTCCTCCTCTTCAGTAAAGCTAGAAGAGCATAGCTGCTGCTCATGCTGTTAGATGTGGGAAACCACACGCTTTTGCGTATGGCCATACGCAAATCCAAATAGCAAACGCCCCTTCCAATTCAGTGAGGCAGATGCTCTGAGTGGAGAATGGGTGCAATCCATTTGAGCTGCGCGGTGCATTGCACGTGGAGTGAAAGCTGGCTGACCGGTGGGCACACTGCGAACACACCACGGATGCGCGCGTTAACCTTTGCATCACGTCGATTTGACACAACCAACTGCGTCGCAATTAAAGCTTATGGTGGTGGTGGTGGTGGTGGTGGTGGTGGTGGTGGTGGTGGTGGTGGTGGTGGTGGTGGTGGTGGTGGTGGTGGTGGTGGTGGCAACCGCTGGGAAGCGCAAAAGTAAGGAGCGCAACATGCCAAAGATTGTTTGTCAGCAAGTCGTCAGTAGGAGTGGTCAGCTTTCCTGCTTGCACACTGTCCATCCACCATCATACAGAGTCAGGCATCTTATGGCCTTGAGCAATTCGGCCGAGGTTCTGCATGACTGCCACCGAAGAAGAGCTGATGCCTGTCATGATAGCACGAACGTCCGTAGGCGACTCTTAGGCAGCGATAAATACAGCCGGTAGTTCGGCGAGTTGTGCACGGTGGTTTGTATCTCGCGTGCACTAGGAGCTGAAGCATACTGCTTCCATCCGGCTCATCGCTCTGGGTGGTAAGGTGGTCCCATGCCATTGTCGTGCAAAGAGTCTGCCCTTCGAGCCCCTTCCTTTTCCGTGCATTGCGCTTCTTCATATTGCTAGTTAGTGGGTCTCGAGGAATGGCGACTTGTTCTCTGCAACCAATAGGTGGCCTTGTCAAGCTTGCTATTCGAAAATGATCTAAGCAACTAGTCCTCCTGCAGCTGTAAGAACCGCGCCAAGCCTTTCCTTGGATACAGGAAGTTCTACTCAGTGTGTGCTTCATTCAAGCCACTTTGTCAAGATGCATGCATTTGTGACGACTCGGACATTACCGATGAATGCGCATGCAGGAGTTCAGCAGTGTTTAGTCGCCTTAGTGTGAAGGAGCGACATGCGTGTGAGTTTATACTTGGCATCTAAAATGCGTCGCAATAAGCGCCGCAACTGAAAGTGTTCTTCCCGCTTTGGTGTAAGCTAAACATCAGGGTGTGCACGCATTTTGTCCAAGTATCAGTTTATCCCACTCATCTGTAGATGCGCGTGTCCTACTTTGAAAGTTAAAAGCAACACTTGACAGGATGACGCTTCTGACCGCGGCTGCGTTACAACCTTCGTTAGGATCGGGAACAATCTGAGGGCAACGGGCGATGCCGACAGCCTGACGTACTGAGTGCGGACAATGATGAGTTTCTTCAAAATTACCAATTTGACCTCCTTAATTGTGATCACTTAACTCCTCTTCTTAATTGAATCGACAGGCGCTGCCCTAATATGACAGCAGCAAGTAGCATCAACTACCCTTGGACGTAATGCGCCTTCCTTAGTTGTGGTGCTTCGTCAGACTAATGATGGGAAGTGCATAGAACACCCCTGTCTCTATGGCTTGCAATAACGCCAGAGATATGAGAACTTACACAGTCTTCTTTCGCTGCTCCCAATTCTCTAATCCGTGGATGGTCGCTGCTTTGAGGTTCTGAAGAGATGACTATTGCCTACAGATTCATGAGTACAACAGTGTGTTCATTTACGGATCAAGCCCCATCCTCCATTGCATTCCACAGTATCTTCAACACACTGACTAACGAGACTGATGCACCTCGAACTCACGAGCGGTTCGTGGACAGGCGCCGAATTCTGCAAAACGGAACCAGTGGTAGACTATGACTGCCTACAATTGGTGTTGATGTTGTTGCTGAAGCCAGGCGATGCCTTCCATGATGATTCCCGAAGAAGGCCTCAAATCTCCCATGGAGACTCGTTTTGAGGTTAGGCGTGTTCCCTGTTTCATTCTCACCGTAATCCACAAATTTTCGCTACGCAAGCGAAGCAATTAGCGCTTGCTGCTGTACACATTGTCTACCATGAGGTTTTTGCCAATAACACACTTTAAGGCTAACGATGCTATTGGGATTGTGAGACTATTCTCGGTAGTAAATGCACTTGCAGATTGTTGTGGAAATCCTGGATACCCTTAACACAAGCGAGAGCGAAGGCGAAGTGAACGACTTTAAGTCTTACCCTAGCTGCATTCTGCTGCAAATACCCAGCTCATCTTAAGTTGACCTGCCGAAGCATTTTGAGCACCATAAGTTCGGGCAGAAGGATTGGATGGCAGTCGATGAGAAAAATCTGCCACCTCAACATAACTGTGCATTGAAGGGCAGTGCGCATGCGGTCATGCAGGGCTGAATCTACTGCAGTCTCACGCATGCATCGGTAATGGGTAATGGATAAAGGCTAAAGGGCAAAGGGCTGGGCTTTGCGAATAGATATAAGTTGTAGGCTTAGCCGTTGGTAATGGCGTTTTTGTTGTATTGTCTCTCATTAATGCGTCAGACAAACTGTGACTGCTTCTGTATCTCCGTGACTAAGGAGCTGGGCCAGTGTTGTGGGACTCTCGCGCCGTCGGAACACCGCATGGGTCACCGATGCCGATGCATTTCCGTTTGTCTGGAGTTCTCGTCAGTAAAATGCCTTTGTATGAGGAGATGCACATCACCGACACGCCAGTAGACGCTTCAGGATGCACATTACCACCACACATTCATTGCCCACTTTAATTGGCAGATTTGCTGCGTGACAGAGCACGCAACGTCTCGTTGCCACATGGTCGATGTGCTCACACATTGAGAGGCTAGCAATGGACTTTCCAATTTCACTGTAGGGCCTTAGGGTATTGACGAAGGATAACGTTAATTCGCCAATCAGCATCAGAGATGGCGTGTGCTATGTTAACCACAGCGTCTGGGGTGAACTCTGCAATAACGATGCAGGTAGGTGGAAAGTCGACAACTCTTCACCTCATTTGTCCGCTCTAATATGAGCCCCTTCTGGTTTGGTGCACTAACAAGGTAAGTTGTCTCAAGTTACCTTTGTGTGCAAGCAACAGCTGAAATAGCATAAAAGGCCGTTAGAGTGAGTACACGTAGTGACGAAAAGACCAAATCGTGTGGCCGCCTTAAGAGGACGCCACTGTGTGCAATTGTAGAAAGTGCCAACATCACCGTCAACGACACGTCCAAACAGAAGGCACTGCAACTTTTGGGTGAGAGAGGATTATTCGCGACAGCAGTCTTCGTGCCAAACTGTTCCTTTCCGAAGCCGGAGGCAGGGTAAGCGAATGCAGTTGGAGAAGAAGGTGTAGAGTGTTGCAAGGTGGACGTCTGCTTGACATAAACTGCTGTGTTGTGCTGCGTTATGTCTGTTCCCCTCTTCTAGTGGACGAAGTGCCTCGGTGCTACTGGATGGGTTCTACTCTCAATAGATCCAATGCGTCCTTCTGGCGTGCGTTTGCTAAGCACTGCCTCAGGTCATTTCGTGTGTACTTAAAGCCAAATCATGTGCTCCTGACGTCCTCCTCTCCACCATTCTAGAGCAATCTCACTAGAGATGACAAATCCGATCTGAAAACATTTGCTCTCAACTTTACACGAAGTGGCGCGTTCAACTATATCACCTTCGATTGGTTCGACGGAAGGAAAAGCTTCGTTGTTACCGTTGATTGGGAGCAGGAAGGTGAGTGAGCGTGCGGCCTGATGCGGACGGCCTAGTTTCCTCTCTGCAAGGAGATACCATGACATGTAGCCTACCTCGCTTTGGGGTTGATGGTGTTGCTGAAGGCACCAACTATTGACAGCACAAACCCCTGCCATGTGCCTGAAGGCGTTGCATTGATTTAGGTGAATCGCCAGAAGTCGCGGAGTGCAGTGGCGAGAATGAATGCCTGCGCCCGTTCCACGGTGGCCAGACAGAGCCACACTCCATTGTGTGTGTGTGTGTGTGTGTGTGTGTGTGTATTTGCAAACTGCTCCAACATGAGTGAAGCACATTGGAACACTTTGCAAGGGCCCGTGCTGGTGCAGTGGCATTGGAAGCACTCTCCCTCCCTCTGCAACTGTTTCTCAATCATTTACTCGGAATGCCTTTTAGGTTACCAGGGTAAAAACAGTGAGTATACTAAAGTCCTCCTTAAACGATTTTGTAATGCAAGTCCAGTTGCAACGGCAGTCCACCTCGGAAGCTGCCTTCTTCCTTCTTTCATGGACACAACTCCCAATGCAGCCCATCTGCACAGAACAAGCACTTCCTTTATGCCTGCATTCCTTCTCAGTCACCAGTTCTTTCTCTCTCCTGTTCGTCAATGAATTGCTCTTCCCGTGATTCAGTACTGCAAGCAAACCCACCCCGCACATTCAATACTACTTGGGCTCGAGCATGAAGGCCAGTGGTCTTAAAGGCCTCATGAAGGTCATAAGCAAGAAGGGCCAGAAGCTGCCCACTATCTCGTGCTACAGCATCCGAGACAGGTATTAATCATATTGAATTCCCCCATTCCGTGTCCGATGGCGTTGCACTGCCTCGAAGTGGCTCCTTCGTGTAATTGGAAACTGCCGCAACTGTTCACTGCATTCAGTTGACACTTCCAGCCACAAAATCATCAAGGTTGGGACTACACACTGCCAGGATTGTCCACTCCAAGAAGGCTTAGCTATGCAACCCCATCCCTGTCGAAATTGTGTTTGTTTGCAATCCCTTCCTTTTGGCTCACACAACCTGCTTGTGGAGAGGGTCAATTAACTACCTGACGCCGAGATAAGCCGATCTCGTAGTCCTTATTGAGATCGTTTTGTCCCCATATATCGGGGTCGATGCATGCGAGTTTTGCAAAACATTCAATGTTCTCGAGCCGGTGGTGGTTGAAAAGGGAGGAGGAGGAGGAGGAGGCGACGGTGAATGTGGGCAGTTGGGAATTTGCATCCGACCCGCGTAAGCGCTGACTTTGCCAGCCCAGTCAGATTTGGTCAGCCACATTGAGGCTTCGTGACTCAATGCATCCATAGCGCAGCAGCCTCTACTACGACCTTCTTGCACACGAATTGCAGACTCGGCGGGAGTGAGTGAAGGCACCGTTAGTTAATGCAGATGGGGCGCACTCGCGGAATTGACAGAAAGCTAGGCCACGGGCTCCAATGTGTCGAGTGAGTCAATGTATGTTTCTCCATTGCAAAATATATGTGTGACAGAAGAGAGAAAATCCTTAGTTGATGCCAATGCCAATTGTCGAAAAGGCAATTGAATTGGCAAACGACAAACGAAGCAGTAGCGTAATTCAGCCAAGCCTGCACTACACAAGTATGACCTCTTCTTGGGCTGCTACAGCACTTGGCAGACAAACCGATAATACAGTGTGTGCCGATGGGTTGGTACTTGTGAAAAGGGCTATAAGTTGGCGTAAATGTGAGTAAGACATAAGCAGAGGAGTGGATCAGCAGATTACTTTGCAATATTTGAAGGAAAATGAGCAAATGTAGGTTCTTGGTAGGTTTTCTTAGTTCTTTGCTCATGCACACCATTAACCCTCACCAGAGGGAGAAGTGGGGCCGTCTCGAATTGCCCGATGAAAGCAAGGAACATGCGCGTGTCCAGTTAATGATGTAAAGAGGAGTTGAGGGCTAGGGAGAAAGAAGAAGGGAACAACGAGGGTGAAATTGCAAGGTACAAATCCAAATGCAGCTCATTGTGGTTGGGCCATGGTAAGCACTGAAATGGGCTTTAAGCAAATGGGGTGAGTGTACCCAGACAGCAGCGACTATGCAGCTACAAAGAATGCTAAAGCACTAAAAAGGGCATTGAAGCTGGCCACCGTAGCACTCCAACTGCGAAGTGCATTGCGCGAAGTGGACGGCTGAGTCTGTGTGCGCATGGGCGGCACTCGTGAATGCCAACCTTGTTTATGGTGTGGCCGAGTATGCACACCCACAGGCAAGAAGACGAGCACTGCCATTCGTCTACGGACTGCTTCCACCTGGCGCCTCGCCTGACGGTGAACTGCTGCAAACTAGAGGCCATGGACACCATGCGTGCGAGCCAGTGTCCCTGCCCTGCATCCACCGCTTCACCAATCAGCCAATGCGCTGCGGCTTTGCGACCAGTGCGTTCCCATTGATTTATCGATTAGTGCGCATGAGTCAGCCATGAGATGTAGCGGCGTCGAAAGTAGCCGTTAGCGTGACTGCTATTCACCTGGTGAATACCATCCAAAGCAGATGTGGGATCGCTGATCCTTGCGGTTATTTTGTTGAATTTCGAATTATGCATTTTACAAAAGTGCCAATAATCGAACAATCCTCCAGATACAAGTCACTTTGAGCCTCGCATCCGAAGGGCAAATCAGGTGTGGCATCGTTGAAACTGTCGACTAAACATGCAAAGTTAAGCATCCTTGAAGCAGTAGTTAGCACATTATGCAAAGCAAAATAATCTTGCTTAGCTCGTTTTGGTATTCATCGGTCATAGGGTCTGCACTGAGGTGTTGGTGGTGGCTGCAAGCAAAGCAGGCCCCACGAGGCAGATTCGATACCAGATACATCTAAGTGGCATCAGTAGTGCTACTTCAACATGCCCATGAACCTCACTTTCCGCGAATGCACTTGCATCTTTCGCATCTTCTTTTAGTGCTTGGCATCATGTATCATGAGTTTGTTCTGAGCATTAGCGCTACGAATCAGTGTCATTGCTTTCACATTGCTGCCTGGAGCCTTGCCACGTCTCACCAACTTCTCTTAAACGACAGCTTTGGGGCCCGACTGCAAATCAACTCGCAAGTGGTCCCGCTACGCCTTGCTGTTTGCCGATTGTTTTTGCCACCATCCTCCGAATCTGCGTTTTCCGACTCCCGACGTTTAGTCAAACCCACACAAGCAGGCATCTAGCAATCAGTAGCCACAAATCAAGCGTCAAAAGATGATACGAGCGGTAGCATCCAGATCACCTTGGTCTGCTTCCAAAAAGGCAAAAACAATTGGACCACATGGAAGTTATGCAAGCCGTGTTATTAGGCCTCAGTTGAAAATGAGGAGGATGACGTTGCAAGGCACACTACCTGGTCGCTTGGGCTTATTGCGAATTAGGGAATTTCTTACTTGTAGAGACGCGGTGACGGAATAGTCACATCATCAAAGGAATTCCAAACAGAGTACAGTGCCTACGATTGTTCAACCATTTATAAGTTGAGGAAATCTGCAAGCTCTCAGATGTGCGGGTGGACATTTGCTTTCAATGCAGGACTGCCTACGACAGCGATTCAATGGCATTCAGCGGCTCGAAGCCGGCACTCGCCTCAAGAAATAGTGCTACCCAACTGTCTCGAGTAATCAGCGTTGAATGGATCGCAGCTTGGTGGAATGTCAGTGGTCGCATTCGTACCTTCCACCATTACTCCTCATCAGTAATCGCTTCTTACAACTGAAGGTGTTGTAAGCATCTCCCTTGTTGCCCCTTCAAATAAGGGCCAAATGAAAGTCATTCTCCCTCGTCTCACCCCGCGGTGCTTCCTACTTGGTCGTGATCCGCACTCCTTTTTTGAATTCAATCGCATCACTGCCTTCATTTGATGCAATGAAAAGTTATCCGCGACATGATAGATGGCGTCTCCTTTTCCCTCGTGCCCAAGTCCAAGAACACAGCACTGCGAGCATTATAGCCTCGACTTGCCTGTGCGCGATAGCGCTGCAAGAGCCAAACCGACTAGGGTATAACCAGCACAAGTGTGGTTTGGGTCCAAACCTTCAGCATAGATCAATGCTGACTGCCGTCCTTCACTCCAATCAGAGCAGGTAGTGAGACCCACCAGGATCTGCACAGCTTACGACATCGACTCTAATCACTCCTTTCACCTCTGTGTGCTGCACCTCCCCCACGAGAGTGTGCAGAGGGCATCTGCGATCGCCCCAGCCTCGCGGGTATGCTACATCGCATTTTCAGCGATGCATGTTCTTTCCATCCCAACTGCGGCTAAACGACTACATTTGTGTGCACAAATGTTAGCACCCAAGTACCTTTCGCGCATTCATGGATGATGAGAAGAGTGAGCTGCACGGAGATGGCGGCTGGAATGCTCATGACTGCAGCAGTTGCTTTGCAGAGGACGTCGACGCCTACCTTCGTTAGGTGAGGGATTGTCGGGCTTTCATTGGTGGTCAAATGGGAACTCGTCTTCATGCACCAAATCTTACCCTGCTGCGATTCTGGACGCATGGCCAAGTCTTCCTCCGCTTCTGCTTCTGCCCATGTCTCCTCTCCTGCTGAATGCGTCCTGTTAGCTGGTGATGTCACTCTATGTTCGTACTTCCCTCCAGCTTTACAGAGCCACAGGCAGTCTTTTAGGAGTACGGAGGACGCGGAAAATAAAGGTTTACCTAGTTCTCCAGTAGAATGGAAGACTCTCGAGTTAGCCGCCAGTCAATGCTGTCGTGATGCGGAATTGCAGGCTACTCACTCCTGCTTCTCTAAGGAGGTTTTAACGAACCGGCAACACAAGTTGGATGGGTAGGCAGAATCCGCGTAGCCGTCGTGTTTTGGCTGCAGTTTGCCTTGGTAATGTGCTAAGGGAGGAAGTCATTCCTCGGCGGTGGACATTGTCTGTTCCGTCAGGAGGCATGAGTCACCAATCGCTTCTGACCCTAGAGACGCATTCGAAACAACCTGAGTCACACAGATTGCGCTGCACAAGCATGTGAGTTGGGTGGACTTCCGCCTGACCTGGATGGATTCTCACCTTAAAACAACAATGCATGTGTCGCTGTTCCAGTCTACTGAGTTGTTTATGAAGGGGTGGAGCTGGTAGAGCAAAGTGATGCATCCCTTGCATATCAGGATTCGTTTTACTAGCGTCCGTGGCATTCCTGTGTCCCTGAGTGTCGGTCATGTCAATGTGACTTGTGATGTTATATCAATCTAAGTTTTGTCAAGCAAAGTGGGATGTATTGCTTGGTTTGCTTTATTGCATACATCAGCGGACAGGACCGTGGTGGTGGAAGAAACCTCCAACAAAGCAATATGACAGAGGCTAAGGCATCTGATGCAGCCATTCCTCCATCAGGCACACAGCGCATGCATCTGGCCCTCCTAGACAGAAGAAGAAGAAGAAAAAGAGGGATTGACTTTGTAGCACATTCGACTGGAAGGTGTCATCTAACCGAGCAATGAGCAGCTGCCAATGTTAGTGGCATCGTTTGTATGCCTTGAAGGACATTGTCCGCCAGTTTCCCTCCTTCATGCGTGGGAAGGAATTGAGGTGAAATGCCTCATCTGAACGCCTTCACAGCCATGCCTGGGATGTCACCTCAGTTCTTGACAACTTTGGCATTTCCAGTCTTTTCGGGTGTGCCCAAGTGCGGCCAAAGGAGTGAGTCCTCCTCCATTGGCATTCAAAGGATGTGAGTGGTGGCACTTGACATATTTCACGTGACTGGTGCTGCAGGAGGCGCGAATAATGAGATGGCCGACATGTGTTCACATGGGCGTTGTGAGGAGTTATGGAGACACTGTTAAACAGTGCACGACTTCTTCTCCTTCTTCCTCCCCCAACTGACAAACCATCACTAACCATTATGGCGACACAGTCTCCTGCCCCCAACCCCTTCTCCTCTCCATCTCCTCCTTCAGACCGCTAAGTGAAGAAGACACCTGCCGCCTTACCACACACCACACGCGCTGTGAACCCTCCAATTTCACTGAGGTATACAGGTGCACCCATTTCCTCTTCTCCTCCCCCATCCTCGTTGCCATTCTCGTGACCGACGGTGATTCACTGTTCACAAACTAGGCTTACCTGCAAATTTTAGCCATTGAAAGCAACCCACCTCTCTTGCATTGATTGGAGTAGCCCTTGCGCTTCTTCCAAAGCCGCAGGTTTTGACGTGGTTGCAAATAAGACCACGCCTTATACCCCGAATTCAAGCCAAGCAAGACAGCGAAAATTTGTTTTTGATCAGCACATTCGAAAAGCATCGCATTTAAGCAGAGAATGGTAGGCCATGCTAGTTTGAATGCAGTCCTCAAAAGGAGGAGGAGGAGGAGGAGGAGGAGGAGGAGGAGGAGGAGGACGAGATTGTCGAATACTACGAATGCAAACTGATAGAAAAGATGCACTTGTTGGAATATACGGAGGTGCAGTGCACTCGAATACACTGTGCAGGAGTGTTTCAAAAGAACGCAAGGATGCCTGTTGGTGGAAGTGGCGAGTAGCAGCTGTTCCATCAACACGAGGTAGTAGAAACACGCGTTGCTCTAAGAGGAAGTGGTGTAAAAGCAAGCATTAATTTAACTGAGGCGCCTCTCATGGAGGACTCGTCGTGTAGGGCGTCTCTCGGCAACGCCGGCGGTTGCCTCACTTACCCTTGACTGCGGGTGAAGTCGTGGAGCCTGTGAGATGCAAAGGGAGAGGAAGGCGCAGCTCCATCAAGTGGGACGGTGCATGGAGATTTAAAGAAAAGGAATCAGTGCATCCGCTTACTAGAAGAAGTCGTAGCCGTTTGAAGGCAAAAGAAAAGTATGTGTGAGTTGTGACCCACTACTAAGCACTTGCCATCCTTAAGCGGTGAGGCGGCATTGTGCTTGGCATATTAAGTGAAATGGATGAGGCAAGGCGACTGTGGCTGACGTGGAAGAGAATGGTTCAATTTCGATCTAGTTATGGGAGAGTGAATAAGGCTTCACAGAGGGTGCGAGGACAACCAAAACTCACAAGAGGATGTGGTAGCTGCAAAAGGGCAGTCGGGTTAATTTGAGTACAAGTGAGGTTGGTTGCACATTGCCAGGAATACACACACACACACACACACACAATCGTAGTGGCGAAATACAAGCACTGGTTGATTGCTATGGAGGCAAGATTAGCTCTGCAAATGAAGCGCCGAATTAGCACGCTTAACCAGGGATGCAATCGGTCTACTCGGAGGCTACTCGCACTCCCAATGTGAAATCGACATTTGGTGAATGACAAACGAAGCAAGTTCACTCCAGTAGGGATCCTGAATGCTGGCCAATGTGCGCGACTCGTGTGTGCAGTCTGATGACGAGCTATTGCAGCGTAGGTGCACAAAAATGTGACATTGAGGTGCCTGGAGCTGCCATCTTTCCCTCAATCAACATGATGAAGATGGTGTAGCCCCGGACACACGATCTGACGCAAGTGAACCACCACTTTAACACGTTCTCCTCTCCCCCTTTAACCTTAAGTCTGACTTTTACAACTAACGCGCAACAATCACAGAAGCAGTTATTTATTCATTTATTCACTCATGCATGCATGCATGCATGCATGCATACATTCATGCATTCAGCACACGCACACGCACACACACACACACACCTGAAACGCGTGGGAGACTGACTTGAAGCGGAGTCTTGGGTGGAGGTTTGCAAACAATTGGGAGAGCTCGTGCAGCGTGTCATGTGGATTAGGCACACAAGCAAAAAAATAGCTGACTTTTTGACCAAATAACCGCAAATCGTGCAGCCAGTGTAACGCACTAAACGATGCGTGTCATTGGAACTGCGTCAAGACAGAGCAAGTGTGACGCTTTATGAAACCGTCGACGATGCCGTTAGCAATGTGACGTGGATGTGGATGCTGCTGCGGCATCTGCAGCACTTTTAGCATTTCACAAGCAAAGCTCATTGTATGGAAGGGGTAAAGGAGGCAACCGCAGGTCTAAGTGGTGCATTTGCATTTGCCGAGAGTTCTGTGGAATGATGAGCCGAGGACTTGACTGTGAAGCCACCGTGTATTGCACTGTAGCAATGGTGACAAGTAGTAAGCACTTCAGTCCACTTCAGTCCAGTCTACCATGCAATAGACAACCGTGTCTAGCTATGAGTGAGGCCTTCTCGCAGGGTGGAATGCGCAGCACCAAGTGACCACCTAGTTGCCATGAAATAGAGGAAGCTACGGTGATTTGAGTGTGAAGGCTAGCACTCAGTTGGTCGTGGCTAGGCTGAAGCGATTCATGTAAGAACAATTAATGCATGATACTCTGTGGGAGAACCACTCAGCGTAGTCGTCACTGCACTACCTTTTGCCGTAGTGTTGGTGGGTCTTTTGTCTGCTAAGCCAACAACCACTGCTTCACCCACGCATTGTGCAATTGCGTGGGTAGCTCTGACGACATCTCGGATTAATAACCCCAGCGTTTGAAAGATTACAACAATAGGGAATGAAGGGATGGCAGGCATGTAGGAAATTCTGCACAATCCTCAGTGCAACGCGATAAGAGCTGAGCGAAGTTGTGTCGGTTTGCTTACTTTCGGCATAGTGGCAGCCCAGAAAGATTGCCTTAGGAAGAACGAGGTGTCAGGCATCACTGCCTGTCCCCACTGAATGTAGGTAGCTGTAAGACGAGTAGTTCCAACTACGGATGCCACTCAGGCACTGCTCACCGCGATGACCATCTTCCAGCACTACATTCGGCTCAGGAATATTGTCACAGTGGATGGTGAGGTGTCCACTAGACGCGCCAGCGCTACTCTTGTCAACTAGGCCTCATCCCACTTGACTTATTGCAACTGTCCTGCGTAGGCACCAACCACCACCTTGGTGTTTAGCGTTGCAGAAAACTGGGCGTCATGCAAGTGTCGGCGAGTTTCGGCAGGCACATCATTTGCATTCAGATGCTCATTTCTACTGAAGCAGTCAAAGCAGTATGTCTGTTTCCAATGCCCTTGCCAAGTGCCACAACGCTATAATGAACTATTCTGCCTTGAGTTGTTGCATCCATTCACTTCTACTTCTCCTTCAGCCCCGCAACATGTCCTCCTTCTACGAGTTATTGTGAAGTGCGTTCTCACATACCCGATAAAATGGGATCGCAGCCACTTCACTCGATCACTTGCTCACTCGCTGGTGGTTTGCAGTCATTTCCTTATCAGAAGCCAGCCAGCAAAATAAGTGTTCTCCCATCAGTGATTGCTTAGTTGGTCAACTTCGAGGTCATTGGCTGTGTGTTGGTGTTGGTGCATTGTCTGCCTCTGTGCTGTCTTCAGGCATCACGGGCTTCAACGAATATCGTCTGAAGATGGAGACTTTTCCTCCGCTACATCAGAGACTGTCTGCTCGCTTTATCCGTCCATGCCAATCCTACGTGCCCGTATTCCCACGTTGTGTTTAGAGTGAAGAACTGCTCTCATGCGTAGGTGGTGCAACAAGAGGAACTCCTCCTTCTTTCTCACTGCGCCCGGCTTCCTATACTGAACACGCAATCGTTGACTTCTGACCTGCACTTCCTAGGCCAATCGGTGAGAGCTGTGCACGACTGCAATGTAAGCATCTCATCTCCCTCCCCAAGTGATGTCGTGGGTGACCGGCGTGGTGTCTTGTCTCTCGAAGCTGCATACGGCAAGGAGATGCTGCCAGCGGACTGCACGCTCCATCACACACTTAGCAAAGATGGCGATCGCAAATGATGGTTAACTGCGCATCAGCATCAGTCAGTGGACAGTCCACCCATGTCCCTTGAGGCGAGGGAGCTGGGCATCGCCCGCAACACCACCTTCATCGGCTACTGCAAAGCATTCTCCTAGTGTAGGTGAATCCGCAGATTGCAGCGATTCTCTGCGTCAATCACTGTGCGAAAGCGCCTTCATTTTATCCCATTTCGGTGTATTTCATATTTCCTCATAAGTGACCTCTAAACGCAATCCACCAATGCGAAAGGAAAGAATTCGTCTCATGAATGAAGTTGAACTTCTATTTAGTCGATGAGGTGAACGAGTGGGGAGGAGAGGAGGCGGTGAATGTGCCCTCACACCCATACACACCCAAGTACGCAAGCACGTGCACACGCTGCTACACGTTCTCGTGGAACACCAATTGGGGCGACTGCCCAACAAGAAAGAAGAAAAATGAGCAATGACGCACACACAGAAATGGACAAACGGATAGACGTAGCAGGTGGTCTAGGACGGGAAGCACACATTCTTACCTGCCATTGTAGAGAGCTGGGAATGGGAAATCTCTACGAGGTGGGAAAAGAAACTAGGCCATGTGACGGGCAGGAGAATAGTTGAGCAGCACCTTGGCTCTCGAGGCTGTATGCTACGCTACGCGCTCCATCAAACCAACTATCTGCAAGCCGTAAGACCCTCGAGGACAGTGGTGCTGCAAACATGGAGGCAGACAAAGCCGCTGAGTTGGTGTCACCGATCGTAATGCGATACATGAACACTTACTGTGTCACGGTAATTGCAAGTTCTACCTCTGCGTGCAGTGCCTCGAGGACTACGACACGCTTGTGGATATGGCACGCCACACGTGGACATGCGGTGGTAAGGTGGTAAGGTGAGCCAGTGTTCTCTCTCCTTCAGTAAGGTCGGCGAAACACACTCCATGAGTTCCTCCCTTATAGGAGAGAAAGTGTGCTGCCGCCAGCAATGCAGCAATTTATAGAAACACCAAGAAGTCCAGGTAACTCAGAGTCTCCACAATCCCCTACACCCAAGGGGTTGGCAAGATGACCCTCTGAAAAAGGCGCAGGTGAATGTATCGCTGTGGTGTCTGTGGCTGCGATTTTAATTGCTTTAATGTGCTGTTTTCACGTCAGAAGAGGAGCACCCATCCGGACGAGGTGTCATTGGCGGATTGCATCGTAGCCTCGTGCACATTGCGTCCAACTCCAGTGTAAATGGGGGAGAAACGCTGCTCAGCTACACCTTCATTGAAACCACCGCCGCCTTATAGGCCATCAGATGACCAGCCCTTCTTATGCTTCTCTTTCCTGTGATTGCCCTGGCAAAGGATTTTAGCATACTTTGATGTTTTCACTGCAATCGGTGCTATGGTCCGCGGAGCAGAATTCTGCGTTGGGAGATCAAGGCCCTCCTAGGAACTAGTTTCCAATTGTTCCAGGACCCCGCCTCAAATGGTGCATTTCGAGGTCCATAGGCAGCACAGTGCTCGCGAGACAGCAAGCTTCCTCCACAGCACAAAAGATTAGTAATGGGAAACGGAGAGACACAGGAATTTTATATATGGCAGAATAGTCTTTTGCTGCAGCCATCGATGTCATACTGCGTGTGCCACCAATGCATTGCGCAGACCATCGAAATCTAAGGGATCAACGAACACTCGAACTGAGCCCTGCTGTCGGTAGCAAGCAACGCAGTGGCGTAGAGAGAAACCGTGTTTAGTCTTGTCATGCCTCCAACGAGTGATCGTAGCCGTGGAAAGAACTGACTTACGTGTTCAAAGTCGAGTAATTTTACTGAATTGTCCTGTTTCCGACATATCCTCTACTCTCAGTAATGTCGATTAGAATTTTGTGCTTTAAGCAAAGCGAGGGTAAGAAAGGGTTAACGTCAAATTGTAGGATGTACGGCCTGCTCAACTGTCAGCCGTTTAAGTCTTTAAATTAGCCCTGCCTGGGTTGCATTCGCTACATTCCCTGAGCCAAGGATTGTTATCATGCCGGCATTGCCATCGTGACAGTAAATGCGAATATGGAGAACGAAAAGGCAGTTGCGATATCACTGACTTCATTTGGTGCCTTGGTCATCCTCGTGAATCACTCGGTGTCTGCCGTAGCGAAGAAAAGTGCAAGCGTATAAGCTACTCAGCTCTGCCATGTAAGGAATGGGAGGAATGGAAGGACAACAAAGGGTGGCTAGGTGAAGGCACTGATGAAGCTGAGGTGAGGATTTAGGAGCAAAGTTAACATGACTGGCGGTGAAGCTATGCCAGAACATTTGGAGGAAAGCACGTCAGTGCAGTTGGAATGATAGTCTGCTGTCAGGAAAATCAACAACGTTCCGGTTCAAACCAACGACTCTGCTTAGAACTACCTCCATTTTGCTATTACTTTTGTCTTGAGGCCTTTCATGCATTCCTGCTCACCTGTCGCGACGAGTTTGAAGTGGTCTGACAGAAAATGCTATTGCAGGTTAGAAGTTGGTTGCCTTAATCGGATTTCAGCTGACACGTCCTCCACTTTAAGTCCTATTTAATACAGACTGCGCTCACTGGCGTAGTAGCCGCAACATGGCTGCCCGATGTCTAGTTTGACTGGATGCTTGTGATCTTCTGTGCCTATGCAAGCCAGGAAAGCCCAGCCGATTAGGCGAGTCGGTGCTCCGTAATCGACAAGAAACTTAAGACAAGAAACCCAAGAGCTTGAGTTGGAACAAGCCAGTGAGTGATTATTCAGGCGCATTGGCACAAGTGTCGTCTGCTCATTTCGATGATTTGTGCGCAGCCAATGCACTTGAATGAAGTGCGATTGCTGATCTCGTGTTGTGCCATGCTCACCACCCAAAATGTTCACGGGTCTCGTTAAACGCAGGGCGCACAAAATTGGCGCGTATGCGTTTACAGGTCGTGGCGATAGTAATCGTGGGTCATTTCTCAGTGCGCATGCAGTGGACGAACTGCTGCAGAAAGGTGGAAAGTCGCTCTATTGTCGATCTGAGTAGCCTCCAAAGGCTGGCATTCAGTGGATGAAGCGATCCCAAACGGAGCATGCTCCATCTTCTACTTACAGACCTCAAAGTTAACCCGGTTGTACGCGATATCGTAAGGTAAGTTGTCTTCTCTCAGCCCGTACCCTAGTCACATTCACGCCTATATCTCACAAGCAGACGGTGTCGCCGATATCGTTGGACGCAACGTCTGCATTGTGGAGACTTTACAACCATCTGTAAGTGCATTTACTACCGAGAATAGTCTCACAATCCCAATAGCATCGTTAGCCTTAAAAGTGTGTTATTGGCAAAAACCTCATGGTAGACAATGTGTACAGCAGCAAGCGCTAATTGCTTCGCTTGCGTAGCGAAAATTTGTGGATTACGGTGAGAATGAAACAGGGAACACGCCTAACCTCAAAACGAGTCTCCATGGAGATTTGAGGCCTTCTTCGGGAATCATCATGAAGGCATCGCCTGGCTTCAGCAACAACATCAACACCAATTGTAGGCAGTCATAGTCTACCACTGGTTCCGTTTTGCAGAATTCGGCGCCTGTCCACGAACCGCTCGTGAGTTCGAGGTGCATCAGTCTCGTTAGTCAGTGTGTTGAAGATACTGTGGAATGCAATGGAGGATGGGGCTTGGATCCGTAAATGAACACACTGTTGTACTCATGAATCTGTAGGCAATAGTCATCTCTTCAGAACCTCAAAGCAGCGACCATCCACGGATTAGAGAATTGGGAGCAGCGAAAAGACTGTGTAAGTTCTCATATCTCTGGCGTTATTGCAAGCCATAGAGACAGGGGTGTTCTATGCACTTCCCATCATTAGTCGACGAAGCACCACAACTAAGGAAGGCGCATTACGTCCAAGGGGTAGTTGATGCTACTTGCTGCTGTCATATTAGGGCAGCGCCTGTCGATTCAATTAAGAAGAGGAGTTAAGTGATCACAATTAAGGAGGTCAAATTGGTAATTTTGAAGAAACTCATCATTGTCCGCACTCAGTACGTCAGGCTGTCGGCATCGCCCGTTGCCCTCAGATTGTTCCCGATCCTAACGAAGGTTGTAACGCAGCCGCGGTCAGAAGCGTCATCCTGTCAAGTGTTGCTTTTAACTTTCAAAGTAGGACACGCGCATCTACAGATGAGTGGGATAAACTGATACTTGGACAAAATGCGTGCACACCCTGATGTTTAGCTTACACCAAAGCGGGAAGAACACTTTCAGTTGCGGCGCTTATTGCGACGCATTTTAGATGCCAAGTATAAACTCACACGCATGTCGCTCCTTCACACTAAGGCGACTAAACACTGCTGAACTCCTGCATGCGCATTCATCGGTAATGTCCGAGTCGTCACAAATGCATGCATCTTGACAAAGTGGCTTGAATGAAGCACACACTGAGTAGAACTTCCTGTATCCAAGGAAAGGCTTGGCGCGGTTCTTACAGCTGCAGGAGGACTAGTTGCTTAGATCATTTTCGAATAGCAAGCTTGACAAGGCCACCTATTGGTTGCAGAGAACAAGTCGCCATTCCTCGAGACCCACTAACTAGCAATATGAAGAAGCGCAATGCACGGAAAAGGAAGGGGCTCGAAGGGCAGACTCTTTGCACGACAATGGCATGGGACCACCTTACCACCCAGAGCGATGAGCCGGATGGAAGCAGTATGCTTCAGCTCCTAGTGCACGCGAGATACAAACCACCGTGCACAACTCGCCGAACTACCGGCTGTATTATCGCTGCCTAAGAGTCGCCTACGGACGTTCGTGCTATCATGACAGGCATCAGCTCTTCTTCGGTGGCAGTCATGCAGAACCTCGGCCGAATTGCTCAAGG
The DNA here is from genome assembly GCA_023375655.1 of Taenia crassiceps. Classification (NCBI taxonomy): domain Eukaryota; kingdom Metazoa; phylum Platyhelminthes; class Cestoda; order Cyclophyllidea; family Taeniidae; genus Taenia; species Taenia crassiceps. Next base: position 245,325 of record JAKROA010000016.1, read on the forward strand.
CCATAAGATGCCTGACTCTGTATGATGGTGGATGGACAGTGTGCAAGCAGGAAAGCTGACCACTCCTACTGACGACTTGCTGACAAACAATCTTTTGGCATGTTGCGCTCCTTACTTTTGCGCTTCCCAGCGGTTGCCACCACCACCACCACCACCACCACCACCACCACCACATAAGCTTTAATTGCGACGCAGTTGGTTGTGTCAAATCGACGTGATGCAAAGGTTAACGCGCGCATCCGTGGTGTGTTCGCAGTGTGCCCACCGGTCAGCCAGCTTTCACTCCACGTGCAATGCACCGCGCAGCTCAAATGGATTGCACCCATTCTCCACTCAGAGCATCTGCCTCACTTAATTGGAAGGGGCGTTTGCTATTTGGATTTGCGTATGGCCATACGCAAAAGCGTGTGGTTTCCCACATCTAACAGCATGAGCAGCAGCTATGCTCTTCTAGCTTTACTGAAGAGGAGGAGCGTGTGGCTCCCCAACTGTGAGCATTAGCGTCTCGATTTGGCCTCAAGTCAAGTGGCCACACAATTGGTGGCATTCAATTTGCAATCTGGTATCGTACTGCAGCTAATCAACAGTTTAACTTCAACATTTCTACATGAGCACTCTATGCAACGGGCCACACAATAATGCAGCAAATGACCAAGATTGTGTTGATAGTAGTTCCAGTGCAGTGTCGGAGACATGCGGTGCAGAGCAACGGAGTAAAGTGAAGCCGCCTGCCCAGCGCAAATTAAATAGCACTCTGCAAAATGCAAGTGACAAGCGGAAGTAAGGCATATCAATTGTGGAATTGAGCACTTGATGAAATCCGACTTAAGAAATGGCTGCAGTTTGCAATGGGAGCACACAAGAATAGACCAATATTTGGGACAGGCCAGGCCAGGCCAGGCCAGGCCAGGCACGCCCAACTCTAGCATGTCCAACTGCACCAATCATTGCGCATGCCATCTCAATCGCAATGTCATATTTACTTTTCTGATTAGTTGTGGTCGCCAGGTGGTTTACATGCGCGCATTCGAGGATGGGGAGAATTCGCACAGGCCGCAGCTATATTCGTGCCCTTATTCTTGCTACGGTTCTCGCAGAAATGAGGCACGATTTAACAAAGTCATGTTGGTTGCGCCAAGGCATGCAAACAATCCCCTGTGTGACAGCCTCGCTCACTTGGACAAGGCTTTCTTGCAACCATCAGGAGTGTTATTCGATGTGGCATTAGTGGTTGCAGGACGTATATAAGTAGGCGGTGTGCAAAGTCCCGCCAGGCCCCTGAGCTGGAAACGCATATATTCATGAGCTTCACGTGGTGTAGCAAATATCGAGGTGGACAAAGCCGCTGAGTTGGTGTTATGGACTGCGTACCACCTTCCCATTGTAAGGAACTACGCTACACGGTGCAACCAATCCTGCGGTTAGATGCCAATTTCTGAACGATTAGTAGGACGGACTCACGTTTGAAGGCGATTTGCATTGCTAGCATAGTACGAGGAATGCAACGTCAGCTGTGTTACCTCCCTGATTGATGCCATCCATCAAGTGTTCGCCTTACTTGGGAGGGCATGTTCTACGGTGCAAGCACAAATCTCATTACTTGGATAAGACCACGAGGATTCAGGATAATGAGAGAGGCAAACAAAATATTTCCAGATGCCGTTAAACTGTGTCTCTTACACGAGGTCAAGTAAGCTTCTTCACAATCGATGTTTCTGCTCTGCACTGCATTTCGAATGCCGCCGCTTTCGTGGCACTAACGTAGAGGTGCATGCACAAAGGCTGAATCACAAATGCATTAGAGAATTAACTGATAAAAATGTAATCCCTTTTATTATTTAGAATTCCGTAAAAGCAAGAAGGCCTGTTGCCTCGCGTATTCCCCTCGAGGCATCCACTAGCGGGATGATGCTGAAGGATCTGGTACTAGCAAATATACGCGAAATTTTGTTCACTGGATAATCAGCCTACCAAATGTCAGTTGCCGCCGTCGATCGTACGGACAACTTCCTGCTCCACTCATCAGCTCATCTATTTTAGAGGCAGACAATTCAGATAACTCTTTGGCTTGCTACCAAAGCAAAATCCTCTCCATGATGACTTGCCGAAGGCCTTTAGTCAGCACCCATCCACCAAGCAGTGGGTCGCTGTGTGTTTACACTGTCCTGGCAGAGCAGTCACCTTAGCACCCATTGCCAGCAGACCCTAATGCTAATTTAGCATTCAAAAGAAATTTGCGATTGAAATTCGTTCCATAATAGAAAGACGCGCAATTAGTGGGTGTTGCTAACAACGCAGGAGGTAATGCTCATTTCGCCCAAAAGCATTGTTCCCCTCAGTTCATCATAAAGTGACATCAGGCATGTTGCCACATGAGAGAGAAGACCTACTTACAGTGAGGTGTGCAAAGCAAGCACACAGATTGCGAATTGCTCCGAACGATGGTGATTTGTTAGTAGTGCATCGCTCAATCCGCTTCTGTCCTCGCACATTTCTCAAGGCATGTGGAAAGAAGGAACCATATCTTGTCACAATGGCTACCAACAAGACGCCTCTCAGCCAACTTGCAACACCCTGACGCCATCTTTGCCAACAGTATTTTTTTCTTTTTCGCCTAGCAGACTCATAGGGCTACAGAAGCGATCTCATTGTTTGCGTCCACTTGCATTCGCCTGTCTTTTGGTGTTCTTCATATGCAAGCTGTGCGACACTTCCGATGTGATAGCGTCGTTCTGGAACAGGTGTGACACCTGTTGCAAGGATAACAGGATGCAGGTGCTTGGCGGGTAGAGAGGCGATCTCGCATTTCAGCAGCTCCAAGTGAGTGTTTCGAAGGACTGAAGATAATCCGAAACCTAACGAAAGCGAATAACTGTGAGCAAGGAGGACGCATGAATTGGGTGGTAAAGATGGCAATAGTAGATTGCTAGTGCATTACCGGAAAATGCAGACTACCTTTAAAGAATCACGGGTCGTCCATGGCCATCTTTGCGACCAGGACTCAATGTTTTACAATGTGCTGTGTCCAGCCGTACCAGCGTGTCGACGGCGACGCTCTCTTGGCTTTATACTTGTTCCTAGCATTGCCCCCATAGTCGCTGATTTTTGGGACATTGAACTGGTCGGATTGGTCTCATCGGCATGGACCATCGAACCAGCTCTGCTCCTGGACTGAAGCGAAGCGATTTCATCGAGCTGCAGACTATTGGGAAGTCAGCATACAGCGCAATCACCGTAGGCATGATTCGATGCATTATTTAGCTAGGGTCACACAAACGATTAGGGCTGCTGCGTAGAGTTGGAGTGCATCTGCAGTGGTACACAGAGAGTCGTCAGTGTGTTCGCCTTCCGTGCCTAACGACAATGCTCTGTCAACTCGCTTCGGCATCAAGAGATGGAAAGGGTGCATGTTTCGATTGGGTAGAAGTGATGTACTGTGAATTGCACACCGAAACATGGAATGTGGGTTTAGCAAAGTGAATGAAATTCGAATGGGGAGGGGACTTCAGCACATCTACCACCAGATGTATTTCGGTTCAACCAGTGGAAGGCATCGACCGCGTGCCTTCTCCTACTTCATCACTTGGCAGTTTGCAAAGGGTGGGACACGTGCTCTTTTGGGTGATTTCCTTACCCCCGACAAGATGCTTTCAGGAGGATGAAAGTAATCATGAAGGAGGACAAATTTGGCTTCGCATCTGCATGGCACACATTTTTGTATCCGCACTGTCTTCGCCTATCAATGAGGCACAGTAGCAGTGGTGTTGGCCTTGGATCAGTCTGCAAAACAATCGCGTTTATGCTAATATCGAAGGCTGGCTTGTCGGTCTTACGGACAATTTGCAATGGCGCTCTAATTCCTCCCCGATACGTGAAACATACCCTCATCGTCAGGAAATTACACCGATTTTCACTGGCATTGCTCAACCATCCCATTTCCGCTACCGAAACGAAGCTACCTGTCATTAGGGCTGTGCATGCGTTTGCCGTAGAGCAGGTCACGCACTTCTCAGTGGTAGCAAACTAGGCTGCTCCATCGGTTGACAAGTTCCTCCTTCTATGCAGGTTTTCGCATAGTTAGCACTGGCTTAACTGAGCAGAAATTGGCCCCTAGTTACTCCGCGAGAGCATCTAACTTCCAGCCACATTCTCTGAATACCTCACTCTGCCTCCTGCTCTGACCTTGCTTAGTGGTTTTACTTATGGCATTTGTAGCAAGATAAACTCTTCTAGTGTTGCATGAGTCTGGCGGACTCCGCAGATGCTTTGTGCTACAGATTTCATGCTGTTCTGACCTTTAAGCCCTTCCACAATGCTAAACAGTCAGCTGACACGGAATCGGATAACTTGGTTGGTTTAAGCTGAACAATTTGCCACCGCTGACCTTCCAGTCTACACTTTGGGCATGCAAAAAGTATACTCTAGTCTTGAAAAGCGCAGTTCAAGCAGGCTTTTAAGCTGTTTCGCGTTGTTGCCGGACCCTCATTAGCAGTGTCGAGGCCAGTGTACTAAGCTCCTACCTGCTACAAAGTGCAAACTGCACCCAAGTGTATCTGCACATGCATTGCAAAGACGAGCTGCTTTCCAGCCTGCGCAGAAATTCGTTTCTCAATCATGCACCAACTGTTGGTCGTTATTGATGGGTGCAATTCACGTCCAGTCGCTCAATAAGCCTGCTACTTCTGTCGTGCATTTGCGAAATAGGGTGTGACACCACAGCAGCATCCATGCCGAAAATGTTTTAAATGTACAGGCTGGATGAAAGTGCTGCAAATAAAATGAGCAGAATTCATCCAATGGAAACAACTGCGGGCCTCTCATCACGACAAACGACGCCAAGAACTCCATTCTAGTTTAATAAGGGGAGCAGAAAGATGAATTGACCTCTCAAAAGCTGCCACCGGGAATCGCATCAACTCGAGGTGGAGGACACGTCACTCCCTCCCTCTTCTGCGTTACCGAGACGATGGCCCTTGGGATCGAACGCAGCACGTAGGAGACAAAGGCGCAATCGGTCAATGACAGCTCGTTTGGTTGGGTGCTCCCGCTCCGTGTGAAATAGCACCACGTCCAAGCGCCCGAATGCAAGTCCGCATATGTTGCAGTGGTGATTTTTCCTGCGCTTTCGCTCAGTGGCAAGCCTTTGCTGCTTTTTGGGCTTGGGAGGCTGACAAGACCCTGCGCCGTGGCAACTCTTTGGTGTTTTGCTCCATTTCGAATCTGATGCCGAGGGCTCACCTTCATCTTTATTATTGCACAAATGCATGTTTATCCATTATCCCTGCACGGCAAGGCTACGGGACACTAATTGCAATGAAATCTCACCATAATGTGCCTTTGTGTGGCATTCCATTTCGCGAAGTGTGCTGCATCCCTCCAGACAAAGCACGCACAGGTAGAACTTAGAATTGCTATGACGCAGGAGGTGGCCATGCATCTCATCCAAGTCGTTATGCTCTTCAATGCATGCAATGCACTCGTATCCACCGTCAGCCTTTTTTTCGCCTACCTCGGCAAGCCAAAACGGGAAAAGAGACAAAGTGCAAGGATTAAGAGGAGTGCTCACCCAGCCAAAGAAATGCATTCATATCGGCAAAGCATTTTACAAAACAGGTTTGCCTCTCCCCGTGGGATAGGAGTGCTAGATGTGCGATCGACAATGTATCACGACACAGGTGCCTACAGAACAAACTCATTAGGTAACTCAGCTGCGTTTCCCGATCAACTGCAAAGGATTCTCGATGGCGTCCCCACCGAGGACGTATTTCAGTCGGGAATCATTGTTCGCGAGCATCTTCTAATGAAAACAGGCGGCAATGTAGGCAAAGCGATTGAGCAATTTGCTTAGGCACACGTGAGGAGTACCAACTCACGTACTTACCCGTGTTTCCGCAAGGAACTTTACCTCGTCTTCCGGGTCGATAACCTCTGCTTCGAGTAGTTCTACCTCGTCCCCTGTCTCCTCCGAAGAACATCCACTTCGGGCATCTGAGACCGCACATTCCCCCCTCAGCACTTTCGTTGAGCACCCTAAAAATGCAAAACATCTTCATGCAACAACCGTTAATTATATCTTGCTTGGCCTAATTAAGATGTCCGCATTCTTACTCTGCGGCCTCTGCTCGTCTCGACTTTGTCGCATGTCTTGTGAATGCCAGTGAGCAAACATCATTTGTAACCTTTGCAGCTCGGAACGTGCAAGAAACCAATCTCAATCGCGAGCGTTGCAACACTGCTCCTGGCAATTTAAAAAGCACTCCGTGCGCCCCATAACTATGTTCGCATGGTTGAGGACCGGTGCGCAAAATTAAAGCATGTAGGTTGCTGTCAGCTTTACCACTCAAGAAGCCAAAGGCACTTGAAATAGGGAGCGGAAAAGACTATTTGCCAATAGGCAGGCTTTGCGGGTTAGGCAGTTGCTGAAGCATTTCACACGTTCCGTGCAGGTTGCAGGAGGAAAAGTGCACTAAGGACACTTTTACTACTGTATTGGAAGTACGAAGCGGTGAGTTGAAGACATTAGATTCTAAAATGTTCCGGGAAACTAAAGCCACTGCTGATAGGCAACGCCTCTAACTAATTGTTGGGTGAGAACTTGAAAATGCATCGCTACCACATTGACTTGAGGGACCGTTCAAGTAGTCAATCAGAGAGTTGGCTTTAAATGGCCCTAGAAAGCTACCGCGCAGTGGGCTTGTGAATAAGCGTGCTCTCTTAATAGAGAGCCCTGGTTCTGACGCGGCCAAGCTGCATGATTGACGCATAGTGCTATCGAGCTTAGTCAATGACCCCACTGTGAGAACTGCATTGGGGCCTTATTCTCAACTGCTGACCCCACGGTGCTTGTGGTTGGCAGCGTCGTTGCCAACATCCAACTTCGATCTTCCAGGGGGAGGGAGGGCAATATTCTACGACCATATTTAATGTCTCCAATATTGTCCGTACACGCAAATTAAATTTCCAATGAGCTATTAGGCTCCGGTGTGGAAGAGTGCAGGACAATCAGCACTTACCCATTACCGTGCTCGGAATGCGTAGTTGTGAGTCAAATGGATACGAATAGATGCAATGCTATTGCTCCCCATCAAGAGACCACGCTTGTTATGTTGCATCATGCAGCTCGTTCTCTGCTTAGATATGCATCACGACTCTTCTTCCACTTGACAGGTAGATCCACGCGTCCACCTGATGATGGGCATTCGATTTTCGTGCTGCCATTAGCCATACTCTGTGTTAGCTCTCTAATGTCTCTAATGTGAGCTGTCTTTTGGATAGTAATTTAAAAACTGCTACCCTACAGACAACTGGCGTTTGTATTTGATCGGTGTTTCATCCAATCGCATTGTTGCCATCCACTTTTCCATGAAAGTGCAAATAAAGCTCTCTCACAACTCTCTCAGAGTGCACATGCTGACATTCTGCGCGCGTGGTGGGCACCATCAATCGCGATAGGCTGCAAGAATGAGCGGCATCATGAGCGAGCAGAAGCCTTGGACTGCTCAGTCACACCAAGGCTTTTCAGACTGTGAATTTGACCCAGAGCAGGTCTGCTTAATGGGTTGGTGCACCCAGCGAGCGACAGATGGAATGCTGCAAGTGCAAGCCCCTTAAACGCCTTCCATGTTGCCTTGCGTCAATAACGAGGCCAAATCGTCCTTCTGTCATTTGCGAATTCTCGCGTTGTTGCATGGAGTCGCTGACAAGATATGCTCCATGCCAATGAATAGTGGGTATGCACACAAACTACAGACACGAAGCGACACAAAGTGACATGAAGAGTGGAGCTTAGCAAATGCCTTTTCTGTAGCCGATTGACTGCTCTGCATCTGCCAACTGATATCAGAGCGACAGCGCGGGTACTCCACGTGATTTCATGCTCCTGGTACTAACCGACTGACTTGCACCACGAGTGTGAGCATCGTTTGCGTTGAGTTGTGCAGTGTGTTGCTCTACACATTTCGATTCTATCATTTGCCAGAGATTTGATTTTCAGCGACCGATGCTCCGAACAGGTACTGGATTTTACTGTAGAGGAACTTTGGCTGCCAGGCATAAGCAGTGATAGCTGCCATCAGTAGGTTTGGACTGCATTGGCAACAATCCTTAAACTCTGCAATGAAACTAACGCTATTAGCTTCGACAGCACCCATCATTGCGACCGACGAGGATGAAATGAAGAAATGGGTTTACAATGTGTCAGAGCTACCTATGCTTGCAGGCGGACGGACCTTCTCTTGCCTTTGCCCTTGGCCTTGCCTTTGCTCGTGGTCGTGGACTGATGCAATTCGCATAATCCAACTATCGATGTTTTGAGAGTGAAGCGATGTGATGCCGTGCTGCAGATTGCTTAGAGTTTAACACGTCTGTGCAGTTGCCTCCAGCATGATGTCTTGACGCTTTGCACGTCTCTCAATGACCATGCCTCAATGGGATAAGGTAGTGCGTCCCTCAAAATTTGGATTCAAATAGTATTTATAGAGGATCCTTGGCTGGAGAAGCACACTCGGAGGTGCAAAGCACGATGATTTCGATAGAAATGCTCCTTTGCTCCAGTCAGCTGCGGAAGTATTGCTCTCTCATCCCATCACTGACCCATGCTGTATTCCTAGTTGCTTCATTGTGAGCGCTTCAATGTCACCTCCTACAGAAAGGGACATCCTGATAGTTGGAACTGGAACTGATGATCAGTAGGATACTGGATGGAATGAGCTGTCGGAAAAGTGGGTAATTCAATATCCAACCAAGTGCCAATGAAGGTCAAGTGAGCTCTAGGTGAGCCAATACCGACTACTGATTGAGCAGTTCCATATTCAATGCAGCGAGCTCGTCGACTTTCTGGCTTTCGCGTAAGCTCAGAATACTAATCCAGCCCGCTCCACCTTGCCTCTAGATTAAATCTCGATGCCCACCTCCTGTTAAACTATAGCTTTGTCGCATCGTGCGGCAAACTGACCCCACTGAAAGTCTACAAAGGCTTGGTGGACTTCGCGGCCTTGGTTTCGCCAAATTTGTATTGGCCTCAACTATACTCATGCCCCTCATGCGCATAACGAGGTAGTCATCAGATGTTGTAGAGTTGTGGCCAAAGAGAAGCAGTACATATTACGAGGATGCGGGAGCATAAGTGTTCACAAAATAGGAAAAGCACTTGCATCAGCTTACGGTAGGAGAATGAAAAAGTAATCATTCTGGAGGATTGAAAACAATCCAAATCGAGGCAGAGTGCGTGTGGCCGCGTTCCGTGGCTTTTAAGCACAAAATATCACCAACCAATTTATGACCGCAAAGCCGTTTTCACTCTTAGAAGCTTCAATGACCTTTGATGAATGCAGTCGAAGCATGACCACATGGCATTGTAAATCGTAGCTCACAAATCCACTTCGAGGGCGATATTAAGCCAGCATTCTCAATTGTTGCTGTGACTCTATTTCCAGCTGCCACTTCGCTGCTCTACATCTAACAACTGATATCGGAGAGGCAGCACAGACACTCGAGGTGGCTTTACGTTCACGGTACCACTCGACTAACTCACGCCCATGAGCACGATTGTCGTGTGCAGTATGCAGTGCAAGGCACGGCTTTTGGTTTGGATCACGAAGAGAGGCGCCTTCTATTCGCTGAGTTTACCGCTTCCATCACTTGCCGCAGAGTCGACTGCCGACTGTGCAGTTCTGGTTTTACTCCCGTAAAAGCATGCCATCGCCTCGAGCAGTCATTGGGTCGGGCTGCAACTAACTATTGGCAGTCAGTTGCATTTTCCTGACAGGATTGACCAGGCTGAACCAGTCGATGACTAGTAGAGGTAGGTTCCGACAGCTTTGCCTAGGATGGCTGCTGTCCACATTAAAACTGAAGCATAAGGCCTCGACATTACCCATCTTTGCGACCAGCAATGACGCACAGAAGAAATCTGGACGATCCGTTGGAGCAGCAGTTAACAAGTCTTCGATTCCAGCTGCGCCACTTGGAGATAGGGGTCACCCTTTTGACCTTGCCCTTCTTTGTACCACTAACGTGACAATGAGTGGTTCTTCAGGGGTGAACTGGTTGGCCTAACACTATCAATGCTGCCAGACCACAGCAAAGTGGTGCGATACTGCAGATTGCCCGGAGGTTGATGCGTCTCAATAGCTGCATCTGACGTGATATTTTGATATCTTAGACGCCTCCGCATGCGCATAACCAAAGCATGAGCCAACCGTCACTAAAAATTTTGCATTCAATATTACTTGTCCATTGTCCCCACACAGACAAAGCACATTTGCAGTCGCAAAGCATAGTGCGACGTGAAATCAGCTGTGGCATTCAAGGATGAGGGAAGAAAGTGACTCTCTCTCCTTCCATAAGCACCCAATACCATGCATCTATCTTCGCCTCAAGATGGGCATCTCAGTGCCACACCGTAATGAAAGAAAAGCCTCTTGAATGCACGAATTGGGACTGCTTCTGTGCAGTAGCTGCGACTCACATCTATTCTTGTGCACGAGAGTTTCAAGCATGCAGGAACACAGCTTAACTAACTAACCAACTAACTAACTAACGTTGGGCAAAAAAGACAAGTCAAGGAAAGGTAAAAATCGTGGTCTCGGCGCAGATCCCCAAGGCTACCGGAATGGGCAAACACAATGAGCCAGTCGTAACGGTGGCATCAAGGCTAGTCGCTGTAATCAAGCGAAATTACTAATTCCTTTGCTTTTTACAGACACCTCTGCATGAACAATGTGGCTCAAGCATCCCACAGGATTGGGTCCTCCTTAGCCCGCCTGTTTGTAAATCTAGGCTGGCAGGCAAATGTAAGGCAGGCAACAAGATGCTGCTATCGAAGCGTCTCAAAGATAATATGTGGAGGCAGTCAGCTATTTAACTGTCCTTCATGCTCTGGGGTGTAGCTGACACGGGCTCACAATAGGTCCTCGAAAGCGGGCAGACATGATTGGCATGCGGGGCTTTGACGAAGTCGGTATTTGCTGGTGGGAGGACGAGGACAGCAAGGAGCTGCATTGTTTGCATTGCAATCAGACGGAAATGTCATTACTAGTCAATGTGACTTGATTGTCAGCCAAGGAGAATAAAAGCCTTCTCTGTTGGGAAGTAACAATTTGGTTGAGTTAAGCAGCTGAGTAGCAGTGGAGTTGAGTTGAGTGCTGGACTGGAATTGGCCAACGTGATGCGCTTGCAGGAATGGCCTGTATCCACGACTGCATCATCTCCTTCACCTTCTCCACCAACCTACCCAAGCTTCAATAGCAAAACCACTAGCACTGTAGCAATCATGAGGCTAAGGAGGAATGTAAATGATGTGTAAATGATGCCACTACAAGTGCAACGAAATTGCATGCAGCCTCGAACCTCAGATTTCGCTGCCTATCTAATTAAGTCTGGCAGGAGCCCCATGCCACGTAGCGTAGGATAGGGCAACGTTCCAGGCTCATGCCATTAAATAGCTCATGGGGCGCACAGAGAACTTGGCTAGATGAAGGGCGCACGACAATCTAATCAGTATCACAGCCTCGTTGGACACATTGCTCGCGCTCGCATTGTTGATTCAAAACACGCGCTCAGTTGTGCGATCTGTTTGTCTGATGTGTACTGCAGGTGGAAGGCTTCATAGATTGTGAATTCGGTTCGATGACAGCGACTGAATCGTCTCAGATGGAGAGACTCACCGATATGCTAGGCATTGGCATTTGTAGGTATCTAAATGACACAGACATGGCGAGTTGACTAGAGGCAATGCCCACCCCCCTCACAGTGGAAGGCATTTGGCGTGACTATGCAAGACAAATGGATTGGCTGGACGCGAAGCTGTATATGGCGCTGCGTCCAATGCTTTGCAATGACAGAAGCGGAGACAGAGTCAGAGGCAAAGTTCCTTTGCAAGGCCATACGATTAGGCCATGAGGATGGGCGTCTTTCATCAACGGAAGTGTCCACCCTTTCGTGACTTAACACTACATACCTCGGTTCCGCTGATCTCGACCGTGAAGTACCTGCATTGCATTATGAACTGCAGCACTCTGCGTAACCACTAAGCAGCGGTAATATGTAAAGCATAAGAACAGTGCACGCACAGTGCGGTGTCGAGCTGAGTGGAGGAAGGCATGCTATTATTGGTGGCATAACAACGAAGGCGTGGCACAGAATGCGGTACTACTGATAGGTTGGTTGGGAAATGTCATGCTCTACTGCAGACACTGGTGGCGGTGGTGGTGGGTGGTGGCAGTGATTGAGCAAGTAGAAGTTGCTTCGTGTAGGTGATCTCTGGTGGTTTGTAATGCTAAGGTAGGTTTGCCAAGACTTGTTGCTTAAGGCAAGGAAGCTGGAGAAAATGCTGAGCAAATGACGTGGATCAAGGCGTCAAGGGGCAACGGACATAAGGAGGGCCACGTGCAAGGTGCGGTTAGTCGATTCTTGCTTCCATTCCTATGGTGCTTATCGATACAACTCGTGCCCACTACACGAGTTGCAATTGTCTGGCTGTGTGTAGAAGGGTCTAGAAGACGAAGCGAACAGAATGAAGTGGTTGGCTTGAGTTCGGACATTCACTGTCGTGTGAATGAGTTGGTCAAAGGCGAGCAAAGTAGAAACGAAGATGTCGCATGTAGTGCGCTAGCCTAGTTGTGCTGCGTCTCAGCAGACGCTGGGCAGTGTCGCCGTGACTAAGGGAAATATGCCATCCACTCAAGGACACTACGCTCTAAATGCAGCAAATTGGATACTCCACACAGTATTGACTGCATGTCGTGTTCTGATAGAAGCGGCGTGCTGCAAAGCGCTGACTGCCCATTAGACGGCAACGCATTGCGTTCGTCGGCAATATGTGCAACGACTTTAACCACGTCTGTTGATGCTGATTTGTAGCAGTAATGACAACCAGAATCGCCCATCCGTCGGGTGGTCATTCGATTGTCTTGATTTCAATAGCATAGGCGTATGCACCAACAACACTCCAGCCACTTGGCTCGCCACAGAGTCGAGTGAGCGGAACCTGGTGTGCTGTGTGATGCCGTGGCATGCATGGCACTTGCGATATTGCCGTTTGATTTCAGCAGATAAGTAGGCGCTAAGGTGCATCGTTCAAGATGAGCCTTTGTGGAACTCGGTCATGTGCTGATCAGGTTGGCAGCGTCCACCACATGAACTGGGGGCCACCCTCTAGACGACCGGTTGTGCTGTTTTATGCTTGCAGCAATATTTGAAAGGCGGTTTCGGATGACTTGATTGTGCTTACTACATAATTGCCTGAACTGAGTAAGCAACAACATGAACAATTGGTCGTAAGCATCGCAAGAGGGTCACTACTATCGTAACAGGATTGGTATTGCAGCCATTCCTGTAGCTGCTCACGTTTTATGTTCGACTGACTTATGGGCGATAAAATGGCTTGAGTGGGAATCGGGAGTACTTACGATGCCTGTAAGAAGGCTTCACAGGGTAGCAAGCAAAGACGCTTAACTTTCTATTGTGTTGTTGGCGGCATTGGCAAAGGTATTTTGGATGCAATGCAACCTCATCCCTGTAGAATAAACTGCGCCACATCAAAGAGCTCTGCAAAAGGTGCACTGGGTAAAGACAAAGCAAACCTAGGCTGTTGCGACACCCGGAGGGAGAATATGGCAAATGCATGACAAATTAATGCGCTCCTCACTTCCACATTACTGCGGTTGATAGGCATTGGAGAGGCGGAAAGGCAAGTCTTTGAGGTGCTGTGGTGATCGTAGCAGAATATTAAAATCGGATCCCCATGTTTGTCCTAGGGGACTGGCGCTCTGACCTAATTCTCGTAACTAAGCAAACGACATTCCTCCCCATGGAGGTAGAAACACTCATTTGTGCCAGTTCAAGAGACTGACTTGTAAACCCATCATTCGTAAAACCTATAGCATGAAGTCCTACAAATCCACTCCTCCTGACGCAAAGCATGACATGCGGCAACACGTCCAAGCCAAATTGATGCATCTGACTTGAAAATATTTGAAGACTATTTTAAACGGACCCTACTTCATCGACATCAAGAAGGCGTCAAGCACAGCGCCTAGAGACTGTCCTCATAAGAAAAACAGGAAAAAGGGAGAAAGCAGCATGAAATCGGCACAATTAGGCAAGTAAACGATGCGACTCCTGTGCTGCACATAGTTGCACTGAACTGTGCATGTCAAGGAATATTCTTCGCCATCAGGTGCAGAGTTGGAGTCAGATACTGCATCGCCAGCAGATGCAGTACGAAGGTTTTAAAATCAAGAGACCGCAACCTGTTCTCCTCTGTTACAGTTTTTTCCTTGCGCGTCATCCCACCGTCTATAGACAGCATGCACATTATCAGCAGCTTGCAAACCTAGTGATTGGAAGCATGCCAAATTGTTTGCGTATATGCACTTCTGATGGTGCTTCATCGGAAAGGCTTGGCAGAAACGGCTGCAAAATAGAGAGCACACGCAAGCACGCACCACCTCGTATTTGGGCGTAGAAAATGTGAATAAGCGAAAGTGAAAGCAAAAGCAGAATACAGATGTGATGCCCTACTTCAAAGCTGACGTTGAATGGTTTGAAGCGCCTGACTATCACAGAATGCCACCTCTCCACCACGCTAATGGGAGGAGAGATTCAGGGGCTTTGCAGGGCAATAAGCAGACTTGAACCAATAATATTCCTTCTCTCACCGTCACAGAATCAGTGTCACGGTGTCAACTGCAAATTAACAGCTCAATGTCTCCTTGAGAATACTCTCCATTGTTGTATCAGTAGGCATGGCTGTCCTGTGCTTTTCAGGTTACCGCCACTGTTTTGTTGGCATGTGGACCAATCCACGATGGACCAGTGGCCGGTCGCATAGCAGTAACAGAAAGAGCTCGAAGTGCTACATGCTTCCACTTACTAAACGTGATTTTAAATGTAAAGATGAGCAATTGCGTCACACGAAGATCGACTGCTCCTTTACCACGAATTCAAATCGCAACAGTGCTGAAAATAAGGGGGATTTTGTCTCCTCCTCCTTCCACTGCCACTGGCGGTTGACAGATCATGGCGGGGAAGGCGTCAATTTCCCAGTAAGCACTGCAAATATTTCAGCTCCCCACCTCATGTCTCCCTCATTCGTCGTCCTGTGCAACTGATCTTTCCATCAAGAATAAGCATGGAGCTTGCATTACCCTCTCAAGGCAAATGCGCAGCAGCGAATTTTGTGCTCGCTTACCCACCGGAAGGGTGTGGAAATTTAATTTTGCAACCAAAGTTGTGCATTGGCTGGCTATCTACACTCACCCATCCAGGCGACCAGCCATCTGTGCCGTTGAGTACCAAGAACAGTGGAGTAGTGTCTACTTCGGTGGATATCAAACCTACTCAAACTACTGATTGCTACTTGGCGTGCTAGCTACTTTAGCAGGGAAGTACTGAGGGATGGAAATGGACATGGACTGATGCAAGTCCTCATCACATCGACGTTGCATGTGTCCTTCACTGCCAACTACGCTGATGCAGCTCTATGTCCGGGTGGCGTGGCGTGGCGTGGCGTTGCCTTCAAAACAGTACACTGCTGCACCTGCATGCTCGACCGCCTTTGGATTCCATGTCGCTTCCACTGACCTGTTGTGGACTGGAGGGCACGGGCAATGCTGGTGCACTTCAAACCGATCAAGACGAAGTAGCGCCATTGTGACAGTGCTGTAGAGCTGCTCTCTTGTTCTGCCTTTTCAGTAACGGCTTGGAAGGCAAAAATGCGGGGTTATGCGGCGAAGAGCTTTCCACGCCTTTTCAGTTGCATCTCTCGCTGTAGTTTGCGCTGACCACTAGTAAGATGCGGTAAAAGGGAGTGCGGTTTGTAGAAATAAAGACAGCCGTTGTCTGTCGCAATGCCTTGGTGGTGTGGTCAACTCTGTCTCGGGTTATGCGAGTGGATCATGCTGACAGCTCTGCGATCCTTCCCTACTTCTGTCATTATGCTATTGCAGCTGATGATTTCGAAAGGAAGTGGTTTGTCCAGCTGCTGTGCAGGGCATGGTAAATTAGACTCACATTTTGGACCCGTCAGTGAGAACCATGTTTGTGATGCAGCGAAGGAAGTTAAGCATTCGCAGAATATGGTCTTATGGATACGGAAGAACTTACAGGGATTTTTTTGCAAGAACAGAGTTTGATTCCATGTACTGCAGAAATACACGGACGTGCCATCATTCCCCATTAACCGGTGTTCCGACTTACTCGCTGTCTTTGACATTCTCTGTATTCCATCTTGCCACTCTCTGCAACTTGCAATGAGTGGGGCCTTATGCCCTTCCCGGAGTAGACTGGCATCACAGTGGTGTGGAGGAGAGGACATGATGGACTAAATTGGTTCTGCACCAGGCATTGGCCAGAGTTCAAGGTGGCCAGTGGAATTACACGCCCTCCTCTAATACATGGTGTAGTTAATCAAGCTGTCACGGCATAACATGCACGCAAGCTGTGTTTGTTAGCTTTGATAATTTTGTGAATTGGCATGAGAATTTACTGAATCAATCCATACAAGCCTTACCGTGAGCTAGGTTGAGTCGCTGTTGACACGCTCACATGACCTTAGAGTTGCCTGTGACCTCCAGTCATGTCATCATGACTACGACTGCCATTTCCGCCCTTTCCTCCCCTTCTCTCATCTGACGTCACATTTGACAGGCGTTCCCTCCTGCCTCGGAGGCTGACGTTGTGTGCGACTAGGCTTGACATCAGGGATGCCAGTTGTCAAATTGCATGCTCCTGTTCTAGTAGCCAAACTGACAACGATGCTGATGTCATTGTTGACCTTGGTTACCACCTCGTGTTAGGTTAGTGCGTTTCTACTTCCCAGACAAGGGGGCGTGATAGACGACATTCCGACTGTGCCACATGGAATAAGCCAATGCGCTAGCATCACGCTGAGGTCGATATGCTCCCCCTCCTCAGGGTAAAATTTAAGCCTGGCATCGCCTTCATGCCTTGCATCTGTGCTAGCATCTGCAAGTGATGGTAGGTTGCGGCAGACTCCACTTTAGACTCGTCACTTACTTACTTACTTACTTACTTACTTCCTTGCTTACTTATCTTCGCTCCTATTTGTCCTCTATTCGCGTTTTCATTCATGTTTTCCACTCTGCTGTCTCTCACAATTGCAAAGCTTCTTAACAAATTAGACGCAAGACGATACCTCACATCGCGATATCACAGACCTACCACCTGAGTTGAAACTAAAACTAAGCAAGTATCTCAGGGTGTGGGATTTGGCAAATGCCGCAATGAGTATTCCAAGCTGGAAGTGGGTTTTGTCTGCGAAACCATTCTCCACTCGCCTATACCAATACATTGACCAGTTCTCCTGGGTGGATAAACACCTCTGCAAGCTGCTGTTTCCGCGACCCTCGCCCGATTCCTTTCGATATGCCGCCGAAGCCATCTTATACCAGCGAGAGCAAACGACATCTTTCGCACGCTTTCTATCCACTC
The DNA here is from genome assembly GCA_023375655.1 of Taenia crassiceps. Classification (NCBI taxonomy): domain Eukaryota; kingdom Metazoa; phylum Platyhelminthes; class Cestoda; order Cyclophyllidea; family Taeniidae; genus Taenia; species Taenia crassiceps. The sequence goes on from JAKROA010000016.1 coordinate 262,779, forward strand.
TTGCGTGCAGCTGGGGTGCCGGTTGCGATTGCGCAACTGTAAACTTCCGCATCATGCCAGACTTCGACGAAGACACAATGATGGAGCCGGATGACATGATGCACAACAAAGCCTTGCTTATTAAATTTATCAAGAACAGTCTTATGATCAAGTTGCCGTTTCGGTTGCATTGGGCCTCTGTGAATGAATATGTTTCGATTTATGAATCTGCCCATGGGCCACAGCAATGGTACGTAGAAAAATCAGCGAGCGTACTTGCCAGTTGTGACTGTGTCATCCATGTCGTGGATGCTTGGTCCTTCGACATAGCTGAGCTAGCAGTCACCATAGGCTCGCTTGCACCTCACCAACAATTGGTTATTGCTGTCGTTGTCGGCTTGAGACTGGATGAGTTCAGTAGGATGGAGTGTCTCGCCAACTTCCTTCAGAGCATCGGTGGCTTTGCGCGCTCTTGGCTCACTGCTGTGCCGACGAATTGGAGGTTATGGTGCATTAAACGTCAAGGATCGAGATTCATTGGCAATTTTTCCAGTTTGATTAAGTGGGGATGCTACGATGTGCTCTCCAAAAAAGGTGGCGGTGGTGAAGGCAGAAACAATGCGCCAAGCAGCAGCCGTCAATGTACTCAACAGCAGTGAAGTATAATTTCACCTTTGTGTTTGTCTGTTTTGTTCTCTAATAGCAGCTTTGGTGAGGGTACTTCAGGAAGGCCATGCAGTCATCACCGATTTGAGCTGTTGCTATTCTGCAGTGAGGCACGACACAGAATCCATGTCCGCTTACTACCTCGCAGAGTAGGAGGTTTGTCAATGGGCAGAGAATATTATTATTTAATCACCTGGAGCGGAGAGACTTCCTTTAACTCGATCCGAGTTGCATGTAAGTCGAGAGATGCGGTAGCGTATCCAAATTAGTGCATCTGGCAAGGCTGATGGAAGAGTTTACCTCAATGCCTGCTGACAGATCGCCGTCGAAGCCACTTAGCTGCCAGTAAGAATTAGCACATGCTCCACCGAATGCGAAGCAGAGGGCGGCTCACAGTACATGCAATGCACTGAAATGGGGCAGGTTAAGAGCCCTCCCACTTCACAGTATTAAATGCATGTGTCACTTAGATGCTCAGCGCTCCCATGCACTCCTTTTCAAAGTCACACACTTTTGGCATTTCTGAAATTTCTCCCTGACGAAAGGGCCCTCAGCACCATCAAGAAATAGGATTCCGACTCAATGCAATGCACTACAGTGCAGTGCAGTCCTCTGGGAGTGGTTCTCCACAAATGCTATGGCGTTTTACCTCCGCTCTTATAATTGCGTGTGCAAAGAAACATTGAAGGAATGGGAGTATTTATTAACTCAGTAAATCTGACAAGGCTGGTGGGTGTACGCCAACAAACCATGTAGAGTATTATTGCTAGGAAGGACTTAGCTACTTCCACTCGTTTGCATCAATCTCATCACTTTGCATCGCATTACAGTGCTACCACTCTCGCACGACTGATGCGACTCATCCGTTTTCTTGATCCGCCACCCACCGTCTACCACTAAAACGAGGATTGACAACAAACACTAACTCTTCGCTGAACGGGTTGCAGCTCATAGCAGGAGCAAAGCAGATGGTGTAGACCTGTAGAGCGCTGGGTGGTGCGATTTCCAGCAAAGAGCATTGAAAGGAAAGGACGATGAGACAGGCTGGCAAAAATTGACTTTCTTGCAAACTTCGAAGCGCAAAATGTGATCATTCCGCTTTGGTGACACCTTAATTTTGGGAGTGGGATTTGAGAACTGCAGCAAGCAACTATTGACCATGTTGATCAGTTCTAGAGCAAAACTGCTGAGTTCTGTGCTGTCGTTACTTTCCTCGCAAAATCAGCCTCCTACGCATCACACGCCAAAAGTGTCGGATTTTGTTTGGGGTAACCGTAAAAATTGCCTCAAATTGCACTAGAACACCTCTTTGAGGCGACACAGCCGTCCAGCCACGCCAAGCATCCCATTTACTTACCAACGTGGAGGCATTCTGCAACTTATCCTCCTATCCACTCTGCTGCATTTAGCTTTTGGCCATCTTGAAAACGTCCCTGCGTAGCACTGATGACTGTCATTACGTTTCCATTTAGGTCATCGCAGAAGAAATGCATGCAGGCTCTGCTAAAGTCAAGTGCTTTTTGTAGTCTTGCTTAGCAAGGATGTCACGATGAGGCATTGAAGGAGAGGTGAGTCAATGTGATCATCTCTGTTGGTGAGTTAATGGCATGCGAATGAAAGGGTGGGTCGCCAGAGTCATGTGGCACAGTGAGTAGCTGTCGGCACTGAAGCTTGCTGAACCTTCTTGATCAAGCCAGAATCGGATATACCATTTCCACCCATCTTCTCCCACCTGCAATTTGGAGGGGCGTGCTGACGGGCCCATGCTTCGCTATGGTGCAGGTCTGAAGGCTGGCGATTCGGATGTACTGTCGAAACTAAAGCAACAAATATAGAGCGGCAACCTGCCGTTGCACTGCCAAATGTTAAGCAGGAATGCGCGCCATCCGCCGAGACTACTGACAGGAAGGCCATGCATAAAGCCACCAGCATGGGATGGGTTAACATCTCCACCCATAAATAATTCCTCATTGACGCACAAACCACTCTGCTCTCCCACTACCACCGAGCAAAAGCAAAGAGTGGAGTGCTTTAAATGCATCTGTGAAAGAAAAAGAGGAAGATGAATGCCATCTGCGATGCGGTTATGATAGTGGTCCTGAGCAAGAGCATTGAAGCTTTCACACAACAGCCATAGCAGTATCTGCTCATACACTGGTGACAATAATACCCAGTCGCCGAAGCCGTAGAGGACTTGACTATAGCGTCTGAGGTCATGGACTACGTTTGTGGCACATCATTGCCATCTTACGCTTCGCATGGTCAGTATGCATGGCAATGGCGTCGACGACGTCCTCCAGGAAGACCTACAAGGGCACCGTGATTAACGCCTAGACCAGCTTAGACCTTCGTCCTACACCACCACCACCACCACCACCATGTCGTGGCAGGCTGTACGGACAGTATTTACTACTTTTCGACCTCTGCCACTTCCAAACGTCATGACTATTTACACTTCGGCGTGCTTGCTTCTTCAACACGTACCTGTGCCAGCACCATTGCCACTTGTGGCTACATTTTCATTCTATCAACAGCTTGCAGACTTATCGTTAGGACTGCACACCGACAAGTCACGAAACATTAGTGGAAGTGAATATATTATTCGACAGAAAGAAGAAATGACATTAGGCAGCTACCTACTTTGATAGACACGGGTGCAATTGCTACAACTAATTGTCAGTGTGCAAAATATAAGGTGGGTAAACAATCCAAGTCAAATTAGTAGCCAATATAGTAGAGCAATATGGAACAGGAACTACTGAATTGTCCTGCATCGCACCAGCTGGAGGTAGAAAATACGGCAGATGCAGGGTGGGAGGAAATCTGTCGCGACTAAAGCTACTCCCTAACATCTGCCTCCTGACTCGCGACCTCCGGCTCGAGGATCGATGCAAGTTAGGGAAGTGAGAAGGATTAGACACCTTCTGCACTCCAGACTGGTGGTTCGCTTGCCACGACCGATGGCTAAGACCGTCCATCACTCTGCTCCAAATGAATTCGCGAGAACTTGCCAGTCTCACAAAGTGGCAAAATGGCAAAGTGGTAGTGTTTGTCAGCTTGAGAAGAAGTGCCACAGTGTCTGATGTATTGAGGGAGTGCAAACTGGTGCACGAACTCACATTGAATAGTGCATGCACGACTCCTGTACCAACGATGCGACGGAGAGTGCATGCGCCTCGACTAGACTATTCTGCGTTGTGTTGGGTAGGCCACTGAAGTTACCTGCAGCAGCATGGAGATGAGGCCAGAATATGCGTGAACTCTAACTAGGAGACACAGCCCACGGAAGCAGGCCATCGACGTGTTATACTAGAAGGCCTCCAATTGCACTGCTTCCGTTTGCCTCGCCAATTTTTGACATTTTTAATTTGTCTCCTGCACGTCGTCGGATGGCATCTTGTGCTTGTCTTTTCGTGTTGCCAATTCACATTCATCAGCACTTCACGAGTTTGTCAGTGCTGTGCGTATCTACTATTTAAAACGTCCCAATCTATTTCCCTATGGCTTCGAACAGAGAGTGCACTTGGTGTAAGGTGATGCAGCAGCAGTTTTTGTGCAATGTGGAACTTTATTTAAGCCGCTGTTTAGGCAGGCAGATAAGTCTACATGCGACCTCCATACCTCCTCTGATTCTTGCGGCACCAATCGGTTGGATGCACATAAGACAGTGGAAAGAGAAAACAGGGTGATCGTTGGGGAGGTGGGGAGGAAAGATGGAGGAAAATAAGGAACGCAGTGCCACAGCACTGTAAACACAATTGCGGCAATGACCTCCCACTAGTCTCTCGTCTGCCTTCCTTCTGCAATATTCCCGCCTCTGCATCCCGCTCAGCTAATCTTTTATCACTCCCAGACAAACAACACGTTGTTTCATCTCTACGGAGGAGGCACAATCACCGTCGTCCCTGCATGAAGCGAGGCTATGGTTGGCCTAGGCATGCGATTGGGAATAATTGGAATAAAGAAGTCATGGCTAATTGCATAGCAGTAATAATGAGTTGGTCACTAGTACCTTCACTCTAATCATGCCTTGCGTTGCTATCACTGACCTCACATGCCCGATAGATGTCCCCTTCAAAGGAAAGGTCGGCGACAAAATGACGAGGACAGGTGATTAGGGTAGGACACTGGATTGCCTTCTAAGAAAATCAGCTTCAAAGGTCCTTTTTATGCGTGCATTGGCATGCACGAGCTTCGGACAGAGTACAAAAGCACAACGGTGGCTGATGTCTGCTTCTGGCGAACTGCCTACAAGGGGCGCTGTTTAAGGCTTACACCGGTCTGCACTAAGAAAAATCACGCGACACGTGCTACAAGTCGATTCTCACGTGACGGAATCGAAGAGACCAGTCACACAACTGGTCAGCAGAAATGCTCTTCCACGCACTCTGCCACCTTCTGAAAGTCATCCTCCTTCTCACTCTCGCTTCGGCCGCTCGGTTGTCCGTCAGTGTCTCAGCAGGCCTTATTTTCATTTCACACTTGCGTCGGCTACTTCTCCATCACTTCAAAACACTTCAACTCACGCCGGCGATTCCAGAGGTACCAGAGGGCCAAGACAAAAAGGTATCATGTAAATTATGGGCTTATCATGTTGCTAAAACCACACTTCCTTGACTGTGCTTATGCGCGTTGCTTTACTATTGTCACACCTTGTGTGCGGTATTAGTCGTGGGGAAGAGGCAAGCGATGCAAATGAGGATTCCTCCCATCAGATCATTTTGTTGCATTTCGCTCAGCCACATATGTCCAGATGAGTGGGTAAGTGAATCAGCTTAGGGAGAAACGAAAGAGGAAAAGGACAAGGCTGTGCGTAGTCACTCCGTACAGCATTTATCTCTGAGTCTCTTCTCTCCTTCCACTTCTCCCCATCCATTTCCACGACTTCTTACCAACTCCACCTTATCTCCATTATTCACTTGTCGCTTCCAGCTGAGCATCCATGCTACTTCGCTCCTACTGAAGGAACGCGTGCAACACTATTGCGTCTCTTAATGCAAGGCAAGCATTCTCCCAAGCCTTGAAGTGGGAATGCGTGTCAGAAACAGTGACCTCACTTGTAGACAGCCATCCCACTTGCAGGCACCAAAGATGGCAGCCACGGTACGGAGGGCGAAGTTTGCACATCTACGCGTGGCCTTTCGAGAATTCATCAGCACTAATATATTTGCCTCTTTTGCCAGGCCATTCAATGCGTAGTTGTTGGCAATTGCTAGCAGTTTTGATAAGAGGCATAACACGAATACGTAATACTTTGAGAAATGTCGCCTTGCGCCACTTGGTGGTGTGCTCTGCGCGCACGACGAGAAGCACATTATCAATGAAACGCGATACCGTCTGCAGCCAGAAGACCAGCGACTCATAGCCAATCCACCATGCTGAGCTTTGACTTGCCCGACTTTTCTAGTGGCGGACTTCTTTTAAAACTCCAACAATCTGGAATAATTAACTTAGAGGAAAGCTGGTCTGTGGCACAAAGGTATTTGGCTTATAGATATGCATCAGTCTTAAAAAATGACAGTTCAGTTATGCACCACAACGAAAGAAAGTGTTTTCAACCCAATCAGGTGTGTGTGTGTGTGTCTGTTAACAGTGGATTGGACAGCGGTGGTGAGGTGCTACTGTTGCACGTTGACCGCAGTTATGCAACAGATCCTCTGAGGTGAGCACTGCAGTATTAGTAATTGGTGATGCCTTGCAAATCCTAAAGCTAAATGGTCGGATTTGTGTAATTCAGGAAGCCAAAAGTGAGTCGCACATTCTACACGTAGAAGACATGAGAGCATGCCAGCATGCCAGCATGCCAGCTTTAAGATAGCTAACGAGGCTTGGTCTGCTATCCATGAATGGCTTTTGTACTTCACTTGCAAGCTAGCGATTTGAAAGTGACATCATCGATTCTAATTTGCTCACCTTTGACCAACTCATTAACACGACAGTAAATGTCCGAACTCAAGCCAAACACTTCATTCTGTTCGCTTCGTCTTCTAGACCCTTCTACACACAGCCAGACAATTGCAACTCGTATGTTGGGCACGAGTTGCATCGATAAGCACCATAGGAATGGAAGCAAGAATCGACTAATCGCGATGTGAGGTATCGTCTTGCGTCTAATTTGTTAAGAAGCTTTGCAATTGTGAGAGACAGCAGAGTGGAAAACATGAATGAAAACGCGAATAGAGGACAAATAGGAGCGAAGATAAGTAAGCAAGGAAGTAAGTAAGTAAGTAAGTAAGTGACGAGTCTAAAGTGGAGTCTGCCGCAACCTACCATCACTTGCAGATGCTAGCACAGATGCAAGGCATGAAGGCGATGCCAGGCTTAAATTTTACCCTGAGGAGGGGAGCATATCGACCTCAGCGTGATGCTAGCGCATTGGCTTATTCCATGTGGCACAGTCGGAATGTCGTCTATCACGCCCCCTTGTCTGGGAAGTAGAAACGCACTAACCTAACACGAGGTGGTAACCAAGGTCAACAATGACATCAGCATCGTTGTCAGTTTGGCTACTAGAACAGGAGCATGCAATTTGACAACTGTCATCCCTGATGTCAAGCCTAGTCGCACACAACGTCAGCCTCCGAGGCAGGAGGGAACGCCTGTCAAATGCGACGTCAGATGAGAAGAAGGGGAGGAAAGGGCGGAAATGGCAGTCGTAGTCATGATGACATGACTGGAGGTCACAGGCAACTCTAAGGTCATGTGAGCGTGTCAACAGCGACTCAACCTAGCTCACGGTAAGGCTTGTATGGATTGATTCAGTAAATTCTCATGCCAATTCACAAAATTATCAAAGCTAACAAACACAGCTTGCGTGCATGTTATGCCGTGACAGCTTGATTAACTACACCATGTATTAGAGGAGGGCGTGTAATTCCACTGGCCACCTTGAACTCTGGCCAATGCCTGGTGCAGAACCAATTTAGTCCATCATGTCCTCTCCTCCACACCACTGTGATGCCAGTCTACTCCGGGAAGGGCATAAGGCCCCACTCATTGCAAGTTGCAGAGAGTGGCAAGATGGAATACAGAGAATGTCAAAGACAGCGAGTAAGTCGGAACACCGGTTAATGGGGAATGATGGCACGTCCGTGTATTTCTGCAGTACATGGAATCAAACTCTGTTCTTGCAAAAAAATCCCTGTAAGTTCTTCCGTATCCATAAGACCATATTCTGCGAATGCTTAACTTCCTTCGCTGCATCACAAACATGGTTCTCACTGACGGGTCCAAAATGTGAGTCTAATTTACCATGCCCTGCACAGCAGCTGGACAAACCACTTCCTTTCGAAATCATCAGCTGCAATAGCATAATGACAGAAGTAGGGAAGGATCGCAGAGCTGTCAGCATGATCCACTCGCATAACCCGAGACAGAGTTGACCACACCACCAAGGCATTGCGACAGACAACGGCTGTCTTTATTTCTACAAACCGCACTCCCTTTTACCGCATCTTACTAGTGGTCAGCGCAAACTACAGCGAGAGATGCAACTGAAAAGGCGTGGAAAGCTCTTCGCTGCACAACCCCGCATTTTTGCCTTCCAAGCCGTTACTGAAAAGGCAGAACAAGAGAGCAGCTCTACAGCACTGTCACAATGGCGCTACTTCGTCTTGATCGGTTTGAAGTGCACCAGCATTGCCCGTGCCCTCCAGTCCACAACAGGTCAGTGGAAGCGACATGGAATCCAAAGGCGGTCGAGCATGCAGGTGCAGCAGTGTACTGTTTTGAAGGCAACGCCACGCCACGCCACGCCACCCGGACATAGAGCTGCATCAGCGTAGTTGGCAGTGAAGGACACATGCAACGTCGATGTGATGAGGACTTGCATCAGTCCATGTCCATTTCCATCCCTCAGTACTTCCCTGCTAAAGTAGCTAGCACGCCAAGTAGCAATCAGTAGTTTGAGTAGGTTTGATATCCACCGAAGTAGACACTACTCCACTGTTCTTGGTACTCAACGGCACAGATGGCTGGTCGCCTGGATGGGTGAGTGTAGATAGCCAGCCAATGCACAACTTTGGTTGCAAAATTAAATTTCCACACCCTTCCGGTGGGTAAGCGAGCACAAAATTCGCTGCTGCATTTGCCTTGGAGAGGGTAATGCAAGCTCCATGCTTATTCTTGATGGAAAGATCAGTTGCACAGGACGACGAATGAGGGAGACATGAGGTGGGGAGCTGAAATATTTGCAGTGCTTACTGGGAAATTGACGCCTTCCCCGCCATGATCTGTCAACCGCCAGTGGCAGTGGAAGGAGGAGGAGACAAAATCCCCTTATTTTCAGCACTGTTGCGATTTGAATTCGTGGTAAAGGAGCAGTCGATCTTCGTGTGACGCAATTGCTCATCTTTACATTTAAAATCACGTTTAGTAAGTGGAAGCATGTAGCACTTCGAGCTCTTTCTGTTACTGCTATGCGACCGGCCACTGGTCCATCGTGGATTGGTCCACATGCCAACAAAACAGTGGCGGTAACCTGAAAAGCACAGGACAGCCATGCCTACTGATACAACAATGGAGAGTATTCTCAAGGAGACATTGAGCTGTTAATTTGCAGTTGACACCGTGACACTGATTCTGTGACGGTGAGAGAAGGAATATTATTGGTTCAAGTCTGCTTATTGCCCTGCAAAGCCCCTGAATCTCTCCTCCCATTAGCGTGGTGGAGAGGTGGCATTCTGTGATAGTCAGGCGCTTCAAACCATTCAACGTCAGCTTTGAAGTAGGGCATCACATCTGTATTCTGCTTTTGCTTTCACTTTCGCTTATTCACATTTTCTACGCCCAAATACGAGGTGGTGCGTGCTTGCGTGTGCTCTCTATTTTGCAGCCGTTTCTGCCAAGCCTTTCCGATGAAGCACCATCAGAAGTGCATATACGCAAACAATTTGGCATGCTTCCAATCACTAGGTTTGCAAGCTGCTGATAATGTGCATGCTGTCTATAGACGGTGGGATGACGCGCAAAGGAAAAACTGTAACAGAGGAGAACAGGTTGCGGTCTCTTGATTTTAAAACCTTCGTACTGCATCTGCTGGCGATGCAGTATCTGCCTCCAACTCTGCACCTGATGGCGAAGAATATTCCTTGACATGCACAGTTCAGTGCAACTATGTGCAGCACAGGAGTCGCATCGTTTACTTGCCTAATTGTGCCGATTTCATGCTGCTTTCTCCCTTTTTCCTGTTTTTCTTATGAGGACAGTCTCTAGGCGCTGTGCTTGACGCCTTCTTGATGTCGATGAAGTAGGGTCCGTTTAAAATAGTCTTCAAATATTTTCAAGTCAGATGCATCAATTTGGCTTGGACGTGTTGCCGCATGTCATGCTTTGCGTCAGGAGGAGTGGATTTGTAGGACTTCATGCTATAGTTTTACGAATGATGGGTTTACAAGTCAGTCTCTTGAACTGGCACAAATGAGTGTTTCTACCTCCATGGGGAGGAATGTCGTTTGCTTAGTTACGAGAATTAGGTCAGAGCGCCAGTCCCCTAGGACAAACATGGGGATCCGATTTTAATATTCTGCTACGATCACCACAGCACCTCAAAGACTTGCCTTTCCGCCTCTCCAATGCCTATCAACCGCAGTAATGTGGAAGTGAGGAGCGCATTAATTTGTCATGCATTTGCCATATTCTCCCTCCGGGTGTCGCAACAGCCTAGGTTTGCTTTGTCTTTACCCAGTGCACCTTTTGCAGAGCTCTTTGATGTGGCGCAGTTTATTCTACAGGGATGAGGTTGCATTGCATCCAAAATACCTTTGCCAATGCCGCCAACAACACAATAGAAAGTTAAGCGTCTTTGCTTGCTACCCTGTGAAGCCTTCTTACAGGCATCGTAAGTACTCCCGATTCCCACTCAAGCCATTTTATCGCCCATAAGTCAGTCGAACATAAAACGTGAGCAGCTACAGGAATGGCTGCAATACCAATCCTGTTACGATAGTAGTGACCCTCTTGCGATGCTTACGACCAATTGTTCATGTTGTTGCTTACTCAGTTCAGGCAATTATGTAGTAAGCACAATCAAGTCATCCGAAACCGCCTTTCAAATATTGCTGCAAGCATAAAACAGCACAACCGGTCGTCTAGAGGTGGCCCCCAGTTCATGTGGCGGACGCTGCCAACCTGATCAGCACATGACCGAGTTCCACAAAGGCTCATCTTGAACGATGCACCTTAGCGCCTACTTATCTGCTGAAATCAAACGGCAATATCGCAAGTGCCATGCATGCCACGGCATCAACACAGCACACCAGGTTCCGCTCACTCGACTCTGTGGCGAGCCAAGTGGCTGGAGTGTTGTTGGTGCATACGCCTATGCTATTGAAATCAAGACAATCGAATGACCACCACGACGGATGGGCGATTCTGGTTGTCATTACTGCTACAAATCAGCATCAACAGACGTGGTTAAAGTCGTTGCACATATTGCCGACGAACGCAATGCGTTGCCCGTCTAATGGGCGGTCAGCGCTTTGCAGCACGCCGCTTCTATCAGAAGACGACATGCAGTCAATACTGTGTGGAGTATCCAATTTTGCTGCATTTAGAGCGTAGTGTCCTTGAGTGGATGGCATATTTCCCTTAGTCACGGCGACACTGCCCAGCGTCTGCTGAGACGCAGCACAACTAGGCTAGCTTACTACATGCGACATCTTCTGTTTCTACTTTGCTCGCCTTTGACCAACTCATTCACACGACAGTGAATGTCCCGAACTCAAACCAACCACTTCATTCTGTTCGCTTCGAGCTACTAGACCCTTCTACACACAGCCAGACAATTGCAACATTGTGGTGGGCACGAGTTGTATCGATAAGCACCATAGGGAATGGAAGCAGAATCGACTAACCGCACCTTGCACGTGGCCCTCCTTATGTCCGTTGCTCCTTGACGCCTTGATCCACGTCATTTGCTCAGCATTTTCTCCAGCTTCCTTGCCTTAAGCAGCAAGTCTTGGGCAAACCTACCTTAGCATTACAAACCACCTCAGAGATCACCTACACGAAGCAACTTCTACTTGCTCAATCACTGCCACCACCCACCACCACCGCCACCAGTGTCTGCAGTAGAGCATGACATTTCCCAACCAACCTATCAGTAGTACCGCATTCTGTGCCACGCCTTCGTTGTTATGCCACCAATAATAGCATGCCTTCCTCCTCAGCTCGACACCGCACTGTGCGTGCACTGTTCTTATGCTTTACATATTACCGCTGCTTAGTGGTTACGCAGAGTGCTGCAGTTCATAATGCAATGCAGGTACTTCACGGTCGAGATCAGCGGAACCGAGGGTATGTAGTGTTAAGTCACAAAAGGGTGGACACTTCCGTTGATGAAAGACGCTCATCCCAATGGCCTTATCGTATGGCCTTGCACAAAAGGAACTTTGCCTCTGACTCTGTCTCCGCTTCTGTCATTGCAAACGTGGACGCAGCGCCATATACAGCTTCGCGTCAGCCAATCCATTTGTCTTGCATAGTCACGCCCAAATGCCTTCCACTGTGAGGGGTGGGCATTGCCTCTAGTCAACTCGGCCATGTCTGTGTCATTTAGATACCTACAAATGCCAATGCCTAGCATATCGGTGAGTCTCTCCATCTGGAGACGATCTAGTCGCTGTCATCGAACCGAATTCACAATCTATGAAGCCTTCCACATGCAGTACACATCATAAAGAAACAGATCGCAACAATTGAGCGCGTGTTTTGAATCAACAATGCGAGCGCGAGCAATGTATTCCCAACGAGGCTGTGATACTGATTAGATTGTCGTGCGCCCTTCATCTAGCCAAGTTCTCTGTGCGCCCCATGAGCTATTTAATGGCATGAGCCCGGAACGTTGCCCTATCCTACGCTACGTGGCATGGGGCTCCTGCCGAACTTAATTAGATGAGCAGCGAAATCTGAGGTTCGAGGCTGCATGCAATTTCGTTGCACTTGTAGTGGCATCATTTACACATCATTTACATTCCTCCTTAGCCTCATGATTGCTACAGTGCTAGTGGTTTTGCTATTGATGACTTGGGTAGGTTGGTGGAGAAGGTGAAGGAGATGATGCAGTCGTGGATACAGGCCATTCCTGCAAGCACATCACGTTGGCCAATTCCAGTCCAGCACTCAACTCCAGCTCCACTGCTACTCAGCTGCTTAACTCCGCCAAATTGTTACTTCCCAACAGAGAAGGCTTTTATTCTCCTTGGCTGACAATCAAGTCACATTGACTAGTAATGACATTTCCGTCTGATTGCAATGCAAACAATGCAGCTCCTTGCTGTCCTCGTCCTCCCACCAGCAAATACCGACTTCAATGAAGCCCATGCCAATCATGTCTGCCCGCTTTCGAGGACCTGTTGTGAGCCCGTGTCAGCTACACCTAGAGCATGAAGGACAGTTAAATATCTGACTGCCTCCACATGTTATCTTTGAGACGCTTCTGATAGCAGCATCTTGTTGACTGCCTTACATTTTGCCTGCCAGCCTAGATTACAAACAGGCGGGCTAAGGAGGACCTAACCGGGATGCTTGAGCCACATTGTTCATGCAGAGGTGTCTGTAAAAAGCAAGGAATTAGTAATTTCGCTTGATTACAGCGACTACCTTGATGCCACCGTTACGACTGGCCCATTGTGTTTGGCCCATTTCGGTAGCCTTGGGGATCTGTGCCGAGACCACGATTTTTTACCTTTCCTTGACCTGTCTTTTCCCAACGTTAGTTAATTAGTTGGTTAGTTAGTTAAGCTGTGTTCCTGCATGCTTGAAACTCTCGTGCACAAGAATAGATGTGAGTCGCAGCTACTGCACAGCAGCAGTCCCAATTCGTGCATTCAAGAGGCTTTTCTTTCATTACGGTGTGGCACTGAGATGCCCATCTTGAGGCGAAGATAGATGCATGGTACTGGGTGCTTATGGAAGGAGGGAGAGTCACTTTCCCTTCATCCTTGAAAGGCACAGCTGATTTCACATCGCACTATGCTTTGCTACTGCAAGTGTGCTTTGTCTGTGTGGGGATAATGGACAAGTGATATTGTATGCAAAATTTTTAGTGACAGTTGGCTCATGCTTTGGTTATGCGTATGCGGAGGCATCTAAGATATCAAAATATCACGTCAGATGCAGCTATTGAGACGCATCAACCTCCGGGCAATCTGCAGTATCGCACCACTTTGCTGTGGTCTGGCAGCATTGATAGTGTTAGGCCAACCAGTTCACCCCTGAAGAACCACTCATTGTCACGTTAGTGGTACAAAGAAGGGCAAGGTCAAAAGGGTGACCCCTATCTCCAAGTGGCGCAGCTGGAATCGAAGACTTGTTAACTGCTGCTCCAACGGATCGTCCAGATTTCTTCTGTGCGTCATTGCTGGTCGCAAAGATGGGTAATGTCGAGGCCTTATGCGAGAATTCGCAAATGACAGAAGGACGATTTGGCCTCGTTATTGACGCAAGGCAACATGGAAGGCGTTTAAGGGGCTTGCACTTGCAGCATTCCATCTGTCGCTCGCTGGGTGCACCAACCCATTAAGCAGACCTGCTCTGGGTCAAATTCACAGTCTGAAAAGCCTTGGTGTGACTGAGCAGTCCAAGGCTTCTGCTCGCTCATGATGCCGCTCATTCTTGCAGCCTATCGCGATTGATGGTGCCCACCACGCGCGCAGAATGTCAGCATGTGCACTCTGAGAGAGTTGTGAGAGAGCTTTATTTGCACTTTCATGGAAAAGTGGATGGCAACAATGCGATTGGATGAAACACCGATCAAATACAAACGCCAGTTGTCTGTAGGGTAGCAGTTTTTTAAATTACTATCCAAAAGACAGCTCACATTAGAGACATTAGAGAGCTAACACAGAGTATGGCTAATGGCAACATCAGTATTTTGGTTTGGCGTCACTGCTGTTCCCGTCCTCCTGCCAGCAAATACCGCCTCCGTTAAATCCGCGGATGCTGCGTTTATGCATGCTTGAAAATCTCGTGCTCAAGAATAGATATGAGTCGCAGCTTCTGTTCTGAATCAAAAGTGTCACAACGCCCGACCGAATGAAATGGGCTTTTAAAATGGGCGATCTGAGCATTCATAGTGTTGGCAATTGAGTCCACACAGATTGCATAGAGTGGACAAGCCTACTGCATTGCTCGCGGTGACCTGCACTGAATGCCTCGATCAGTGGTCCCACATTGGCCTTCCCACAGCCCACATCAACTCCATTGACACTTGTTGGGGTGCTGAGTTCTGCCCCTTTCTGACGGCTTTTTCTATCCGGGTTGGCAGTCCCATTCGTGCATTCAAGAGGCATGTTTCATTACAAGGTGGCACGGAGATGCCCATCTTGATGCGAACAGAGATTCATGGTATTGGGTGATTATGGAAGGAGGGAGAGTCACTTTCTTCCCTCATCCTTGGATGCCACAGCTGATTTCACATCGCACTATGCTTTGCGACTGCAAGTGTGCTTTGTCTGTGCGGACAATGGACAAGGATATTGAATGCAAAATTTTCAGTGACAGATGGCTCATGCTTTGGTTATGCGCATGCGGAGGCGTCTAAGATATCAAAATATCACGTCAGAGGCAGCTATTGAGACGCTTTAAATGTCTTTTTTATTCAAAATTCGGATTGCATGAAACTGTGGTTAAGGAGCGACATAAAATACAGATGGGTGGTGAGAGTTGGAAATAGCATTCTTTGGCAGAGGAGCTAAACTTGATTTTGATACCTGCTGGCATATTTGGGAAATGCATCCCGTTTCATTGCTAACTGTGTAGTAGTTATCATATACCATGTTTCCTAACCGCCCCGTATTGTAGATTAGCTGAAGAGTTAGACCAACAGAAGCTTGTGGAATCGCAGTCCACAAAACAAACGCATTGCGGCTATCTTGCCTCGAATCCTGGGTTATTAAGTAAGATTAGGTCAGGATATTAGGATGAGATGAAAATAAAGTATGCCACACGAAAGGATGGTTTATTGTTGCTCCGTTGTCCGACTGTTTTCTCTTTCTCAACTTCGTCGTTCACAGCTGTGTAGAAGCGAAAATCGTTGATCTCTGCAAACAAAACTGTCTCTGCTGATAAAGTGCGCAACATGCAGCGCTTGCAGCAGACACAATCATATTGATATTGAGGCTCAAAAAGTCATTAATGATGGTTAAGATCCATCGGATTTCCTGCTATTTTAATTTAATCTCATGTGTTAGGAATGAGAAATTAGCCGTCCGACTCAATTCGTCTGCCTCTACTTCTGTACGGGCTCACCAGGACGCGATTACTGCGCAGACCGTTCTATGATCAACATCATTGCTCCTCAGCTCCATTCGCAGGTTAAGTCTGTGCAGACTGCCTTCCATGCTGCCAAGATTAACTTGTCTTCGTTTATGGTCGCTAAAATTGTTCTCGCTGCTTCGTATCAGAGGCAAGAAGGAAACTAAAAACGGAGCTTCTAAGTGGCTGCAGGTGACCAAATGGAGGACAAGGGAGAAGGCGCGGTCACAACTTCCAGTAAAAGGTGCGTAAGTCCTGTACTCTCTCCTGCAGTGTTTGATTCTGATAATCACACATTCTCTGTTTCTCGATGGATTTCACGGTCAATGTGCTCACACTGTAAATGTACACTCAATTTTGCAATCAGTTGATGCTTTAGAACGTTATCACCAGAAAGGGAAGAACAGTAACGATCTTCTTTACAGTTCTTAAAGTTCGCGACGTTTACACCAAGAATGACAAACACAAAGTAAACAATGAAGTAAATGCACTTTAGCACATAAGGCATTTCTAAGATTTTAAAACTTGTTGACCAACCAGTGCATTATATCATCCTTAGTTGAATTCCGAAAACCTTGCCTTTGAGAGCTCTGTAGGATGGGCGGATTAAACTGGGTTAATGAGTTTCGACGGATATCAGTTTAGCCTGGTTATTTCGCAGCATTAGCCAAAAGTAGTTAAAGCCAAAAGATGGGCATTGCACATGGCAAAGATAATGGTAAGAAAAGTTGCACCTAATTCGTTCCAAATACGATTTCAACTACGTCAATCCACTAGCGTTTGACGCTAAGGTAAGTTAGACATCTTGAGGAAACCTCAGTTTCTCTTACCACAATGTGTCAGCTCAATCACATGCTGATGTCGTGCAAATTGCAAGTTCTAGCAGTGATTGACACGGTTAGCGAAACACTTTTCTTAAACCGCATCATCCGAGGAGGGACTGCGCAGACTAAGTGGATCGACGCCACTCACAACCAATAACCTGTGAGAGAATATTCCCACATCCGTCGTATAGACACCAGGGCAAAACACAAAAAAAGTGATTTGCGCACGTGTGCTGGCATACAGCCACACATTAATGCTCAGTTGTCAAAACATGATGATTGCCAAATTAAAGTTTATCCTAGACAGGAGGGAGTAGTCGAGTGAAATGGTCTGTTGTGCATACGTGATGAATGACCACGTAAAGGACACAACCGATGGCATACGGTAAGCCAATCTCACACACCTATAATCTTTCATTAGTTTTGGCCATGTAGTGATCTTCTGCACATTTTAGCTGTCTGCACGTAACACTGATTAACCACACGGGGCTAGGTGAGCGTGAGACGTGCTAGGATATTTGAGAATTACCCATAAGAACGATAAATTCGTGGATAAACAAAGGGAGTGCAAACGATTGTCAGGTCGTAGCTGGTCATCACGTTGATGGCATCACTTCCTGTCAAATTTGCAGTTAGTCTCTAAACCTTCTGGACACTAGGTGTCTGGCTGGTCCATGTCTAGTTATGAAAGGAGAAGGTAGAACAAAACGCTTCTGCAGATGTGGTTCCGTGTAAATAGTCAAAAGTGCTAAATTTTCGAGATCGACAGCCTTGCTCACTTTAGGTGACAGTTCATATCCTTGTCAATATACGTGCTAAAGCGACCGAAGAGTCAAAATGGCATGTTTAAGGCAAGTGCGGCGACTAATACCCAAGTATCCTGCAACCTGACATCAATTTGTCCTAGTCTAGGAACATTTTTACTCGACATATGCAGGCAAATGCGATCGTGGAGGAAGTTATCAACTTGCCCAGCCTCTGATTTTTCATGTTATTGTGATGTAGTTAGGAACACAGATAAGACCGACTTTGGGATCCAAATTAGGCAAAATTGGTTCTCCGGACAGAGTTTAAGAGTAATGACGGAGGCCTATTTAGGCAACAGTGTGCCGCAGATCTGTTCACTCATCCATAAAGCCTGTGAGTCGCAACATCTGCTCTTATTAGGCCAATTACAACTTCAAACTAGCTACGCGGCCACGAGTCATCCTCTGAAAAGACATAGCAACCAGAGGGCCCACCACGATTGTTCTCGCACTTCCACTCACGCACTCTACCCAAAGTCGACTTCATTGGCAGCGTATTTCATTGCAGTGAATCTGCTGACTCAATCATGAACACATACCTTCCATCACGCAACCACCAGATATAATAATTGTTCATGAGTCCCCTGCTCATCAACCACCCACTCCACAAAAGGCACTTCCGCTCTGAGTGTTCATGGCACTGGTCATGCATCCACAAAGACGTGCATACGCTCCTGAGAGTACAGGATGTCCGACCGAAAGCTTGGGATGTGCCAGCATTTCTCTCATCAGATTGGACAGCGATGCGCTGCACTGCCCTTGCTGGTCGACCAATCATAGACCGACGCTATTAAGCCGAGAACACTTGTGTTGCGATTGTGGAAACGAACTAGGCCTCAATTCGTAGCGTGTCTGCAAAATAGAAAGGCAGCAGTCTCCCATCTTCTCCGCCGACGCTGCTCTATGCATGGCTGATTGTAAAAGCGTCCAGCGTGAGCAAATACCCTTGGCTCAAATCAGCGTGTGATGATCAGGTCACGTTAAAGAAACCGTTTGACCACCAAAGAGATTACACCAATTCCGTGCCCCTATAGCAATCGGCGGCAAAAGGTGATAGCTTTCAACAACTAAGCAAATGGTGGTGGATACTGGATAAAACACCCAAAACCACGATTTTACGCCACCTAATCTATGCTTCTCTGCTCAGAAGCTGGCCTCGTAGCCTGCAGGAAAAGTGGAACACAAGTCACCACAACAGATGGGCTGCAAATGCTTTGGAAAGGACTAGGTCGGCTAATTACTGGTGGGAGTACAACAGTAACGACTCCTTCTGCCTATTGCAGCATCGATCGCAACGTGCAACGTGCAACGCTATGAGGTTGGATGAGAGCGACCGTGATCGGTTAATGAAGAGAAGAGCCAGTAAGTCTCGGCCGTCTTTCATTCCTGTGTGAGATTTTGGTGCTATTTTCTTGAAATCTTTGGATGCCTTGACTTTGGGTGAGATCAAAGACGGGGAAATGGAAAGGCAAATGAAGCGTTTGGCCAAAAATGACAGACGACCGAATGATTAATGCTAGTCCACATGAGTACTGCAAAGGACGGAGTTACTAATCAAAAACTAGCGTGCTACTCATAGCTACTTTCGGATCGACAGTAAGTAAGGCAGATGCAGTTGGCAACGGGTTGGGAATCAGGCCAACAGAGAATGAGGTGATGCATGAATGGGAGTGATAGAGCCACCCGCTGCAACCAGCAGGTAGGCAACATCGTATCAGCAAGGCTCCAACCCTGCTCTGTTGGGATCTGACTGCAGAGGTTCTCACTCAATTGCATTTCAAGTCATTAATCAAACTAGAAGTCTACGTGGCAGACATCAGACCTGACCTCGATGCGGACAAAATGCATCCTAGGAGAAGGGCAAGCTTGCATTTATCATGCTTAATTATGAAGAACATAAGCAAACTAGTTCGCAAAGCCGAGCATTTCATACGGTGTTGCGGCTAATCAAACCGACCATTCTTGCATCCGCCTCCAAATCACATCTCGACACGCCCACTGAAGATGTCTCTTTGCTCTATAATGTGGTTACCGCATTTCTGGACGTGCTATATTCGCCAGTTAACTGGCACAAGCATCAGAGGAGAGTCCTTTACAAAACCGAGTTTCTTCGCATAGTCCATGAAGAGGTCCATTCCACTCGCCTCCTCCTCCTTTTCACATCATCCAAAATTACAATCCCAAATGTCTGTTTGGGCGATAAGATGCTCATTATTGCTTGCAGTTCGATAACAACATTAAAGGTGTGTTCTGTGAACAGTGAAAGCTCAAGTGCATAGAGAACGCAGTTGAATGCAGCGCATCGTGCTCTTCGACTTCTCAGTTTTTTCTTCAATTCACTGCCAACAAGCTGAAATTTAGCGGAACCCGGCGGATAGAAATAGGCATTTGCAGGAAGTCGGAAGTCTATTGGATGGACGTACACCGACGTGGGGTCGCGGTGATTCACGATGTGTAGAGATGAATAACCATCCACTTCCAGTGGATGCATGGGGCAGAAAACACTCCTGCTCGTTTTCAAGATGGAAGGGAATAGAAGGCAGGTGACTCCTTCATACGTACCAACGGGAGCTCGAAATAATGAAAACTGAAGGTCAAACTGCATTTGGTTGAAGTGCTGCTCAACGGCTTTGCAAATGTCCGCTGTGCGCGGAGTCGGCGCGTCTGAATACAGTGTTGTGTAAACTCGTCTGTCGATCCACGTCCACTTGCTGATGTATGAATGTGGCGTTTGTAGGAAGAGGATCCACTCCCAGGTCGGGATAGCAGTGCAGACATTTACTATGTCAATAACGCTAAGGTATTTGCACAACCGCTCAACCAAATCTGGCCGAAGGCCCGTGATATCCACCTTGCGCCGTTTCACCTAACAATGTATTTAATGGTTAACTGACGAGTAGAACTAATCGAGCCACATTGAAAGCATGC